>VYZP01003300.1:15617-65072 GCA_013400635.1 Hypocryptadius cinnamomeus
AAAAGAGCAGACTGGTCAGAAAGAACATCTTGGGAAAGCCAGGATGAATTATTTGGGGTTTGCATTGCATTTGCAAGCTGCAGTGTGTAGTTTCCATCATCACTTCACAGCCAGCAGCCTAAAAGGCACCACTCACTTTTCAATCAAAAGGAACCCCAAGGGTGTCCAAAATCAGAAGGATATTTAAATACAGCCTTCCTCCTGGAAGTGAAACCACCACAACCTGGAGGAACACAGCACCTTCCCTGGAGCCAACACAAGGACAAACCCTGCAGCACTCCCTGCAACTCCCTCACCTCATTTAGCCCCACCCCAGTCGATTTGCAATCCAGAATCAAGCCCAGCACCCTGTGATTGATGGCTCGTCCCTTCAAAGTGCTACAACTGCTCCAGCAACATCACCAATATCAGCAACATCTCTGTGCAAAGCCTGTGGTGGGCACATCCACAGCAGAGACTGAACTGCTCCACAGCACTGAGCTTATCTCAGAGGGATATTGGTGTTTTTAAAGCATTTCTGGTTTTCAGTAAGCTTCAGATATTAACAACAGCCAGGGAAATGCTGCAAATGGAATTCAGCAATGCTCAGTGTTAGGGATGGTACCAGGAGAGGAGAGCATATTTTCTCTATAAAGCAGTTTAACCTCTGGCTCCCCAGCTTTAAGGCAATTGTGTTGCCTAATCAGCCACTGCATCTCTGGGTCATCTTCCTGCAGCTGCTGAAATCATTAGTCAGGGAATTGGTGAGGAAGCCGTGGAAACTCACAGTAACAGCAGGGAATAAAAGTCTTTAATGGTGATAACTCGCATTGGAAATGACAATTTATGGCTTTTTACAGCATGTACCATAATTTATGGCATGTTGCATGCTGATGTAGATGTCTAATGAGTGTTGTAGGAAGCCATAAATCATCAGGGTTTCCAACTTTCCATTAAAACCTCATTTATTACTCTGTTCCAGAAGTAAATCTGACAATAACCACACCCTTGACTTGCTTTATTAAAAGATAGATAAAAGATAGAAAAGGCAAGTCTAACTGTGACCTCATGCAGGATTAATATCAAAACCACTCTCCAATAAATACAACAGAATAAAAAACCAGATGAGACTTTGCTAAGAAATGCATTGACTTGCCTGATCTTATTTATTTTATTAACAACCGGGGGAATGCACAAAGAAACATTTTACCACATTTATCCTCTGAAATGTAACATCTCATTTAAAGAGGCAATATAAAAGGGAAAAGCAAGACAGGAAGCCTGTCTCCAGAGCAGCACAATTCTCCCCACTGCTGACTACCTCCAAACTTAATCTACTATCACAGGGTAGTGGAGCTGTAGGATTCATAAAGGTAGAATTCAGAGCTGAAGACCCAATCTTAAATAAGTACACATTACCCTAAAAAAGGTCTTAATATTGAGAATCAAAAATATAGAGAGCATTCTGACCAAATAAAACATTGAGCATTAAAAATAAAAATTAAAATAAAATTAGGACAAGTATGCCATGTCTGAGTATTGTTTTAGGGTTTGCCTGGGCTTTTTGCTTTGAGAATTATTTTCTAAGTCTCTGGTAATTATTTGTCTATTTCAGACTAAAGTCAAGTGAAATTTCCTGTTTCAGATGAGCTGTTTTAAGTTTCACCTAGTATTTTATTAAGGAACAGTCTTTCAACAGAAATTCTCAAGGACAGGACAACTTCTGGTCAAACTCTCAGAACTGTCAACAACCTGTAGATCACTCACTGGATAACAACACAGAGATATCGATAATTTCTTTTTAGACACAGTTCTGATGGCTCATACATACAAAAAGGTATTTATCCATGAACTCAAGTGCAATTAAAACCATTGAGATTATGCCAACCACAAAACAAATACATCTGGTTTATGTTTTAGCCTTAAATACGTAACTAAGCAGCACAACAGCTCCACAAAAGCAGGGATGGGTTTCAAAAGTATTCACTTTATTTGCGGCAGTCTTGAGAAACAACATTCCCAGGACTCCCTGCAGAAGTCACCCATCTGCCCATGGGGTAAAAGTCTGCAACACCAAAAGGCAAACTCTGTGTAGAATTGGAAACACAGCCCATGTATTTTCTGTTAAGATCATCCCAAGAGAGGAAACTGAAATTCCAGCTTCCTATTGCTGTAATTACATCACACCCACGTCCCAGATAGGCAAATACAACAAAAGCCATGAGGCAGTTTGGGCTGGAAAGACCCTGTTGAGTTCATCTGGTCCCACCCCAACCTGTTGGAGAGACAGTCTCCAACAGGATCTAACAGGATCCAACAGGATCTCTATGCTCTTTATACTGCCCAGACCTTCTTCTAGAGACAGGATAACAAAATCCATTTGCCATAAAATGAACTCAGGACTGCAACACATTGTATGACGAAAGACTACAATATTTCTCAGTCTTCTCTCAAAGCTCAAACAAAAATGTGTGATTCATGGAGACAGAATGAACAGCACCCTGCTAGAGCCAGACAGATTTTAATTTGTCCAAACCAGAGCTTCCAGATCTGCATTATGCTTAGAACCCTCAGATTACCCCCTGACTGCAAGAACAAGCAATTCAGCAGTTTCCAGATGTTTCTTTTGTTGGGAAATGTTTAGTGCACCTCCTGAGGCAAATTAAACAGGTTGTATTGGAACATGAAAAAAAGGAAAAGCAAATAAATGAAAGAGCAATGTCTTGGGTGGTGTCCTGTGGCCACAAATTCTACAAGGGGTCTGCAAGGAGGCATCACAAGCAGGTTCCTTCACACCCTCACACCAAAATCCCTCCTGTGAGCACCACATGAACCCATCCTGCTGCCCAAGGGCCCTCTGTGATATCCACAAGGCACTGCTGGGGCTGTTCCTTACTCACCCCCAGGCTGTTCCACCTCTGGCATTCCTGCTCCCACACAGGTGAACCCCCTCTGCACCCAACCCCTCTTACCCCCACACCAGCTCCTCCCTTGATCACAAATCTGAGCAGCTGCAAACCAAATTTCCCCTCCAATTTTCCCCAGGACCAATGAAACCCCAGCACACTGAGAACTGACAGCAGCCACAGCCCAGGTTTTATCCAGGTGAAAGGACTTGTCTTGAAATTCGGCTCACAGTGATTTCTTTCAAAAACACTGCAATTATCTCACATTTTCTTCTGCTGGCAAGATCTGGAAAGGCAGTTTGGAGGGGAAAAAGTCAGGAATGGTTCTGAGCTCCAAGCAAAACACAGTGCTCCACCTAGAGCACACTGTCAGCAGAGAAAGCCTCAGAAATCTCACACATCTCCCAAGCACACCACTCAGGCCCTCGAGCACTTCAGCCTGCCCAGCAACGATAAAGCTCCAAACTTCTGCTACACCTCCCAAACAATTCACTCTCACAAAAATCCCATTCCATGCAAAGCCACAGACAGGACTGATCCCACATTCTGCAAAGCCTGTTCAGTTCTCCCTACACAGCTGCCACTACAATGCTGCACCAAGAGCCAGAAGCAGCATCTCTTAAGTTGCAACCCTTCCTACCATTTTCAATGCTTTAATGATTTTATGGGGGTTTTATCTACCAAAGGTTCAGTCTCTGCCACTTCAAAGTACAAAAGAGCAGCAGTTGCTCCCAGTGAGAGCTGTTTCACCATCACCAAGACCCTTGGATGGGAGGAGAAAGCAAAAGCAGGAACAGCCAGCCCTCCTTTTAAAGAAATTGAATATTAATATATTTTTATTGTAAAAGACAATCCCTACCTGAAGCAGCACTTGAACATTATGGAGAAACTTGAGGCAATTTCCATCTCAGATCAGCTCTCTAGGCCTGAAACAGAACTCCCAATAAGAAGGTCAGAGTCCAATTAATTAGACCAAAGCAATCTAATACTAAAATCTTGCGAGAGCAAAGAAATCTGGAAGTGTCATTTATTTGCTCTTTACTCTTTCTCTACTAATAGAGGTGAGTTTTCCACATGCACAGAGTTTCTTCCATATCCTAAGTTTTGGCGGTTAAAATTAGAGATTGCATTGAAAAATGTGCACTTTTAAAAGTATTAACCACATTAGGGATAGGTGCAATTTACTGCAAGGCAGAATTTGTGGCCAAAGTCCCTTTTTTCTAATAAGGCTGGGAGATATACACCAAGTAAGAGTAAACTAATGAACAATCCAGATAATGCTCAACTCATCCAGCTTTAACTCCTTCAGTAACTCCATGTGCAGGTCCTCAAAATGGTCAAATGCAAAAGACAAAGAGGAAAATCTGCATTTGGACTTCTCAGTTCCTCCAAGTATTTCCACTGTTGGATCTGAAAGAAAAAAAGCTGGAGGAATATTCATGACTTGAACTTAAAACCAGCATTTCAGACACTAGGAATGAGTCAGCATTCAGTAGGAAGATTTTAGAGTGCCAGACCAACCTCAAGATCTCTGTGTATTTATTTTCACATTTAGAATCTAAGGACTGAGACTACAGATCCTCTTGGTGATGTATGAGCTGTGTGAGATTGAATGAATGGAAATCCAAGAAGCAACAGGTATGCACTGCCTGCAACACCCAAATCTACCTGCAGAAAAAAGAAAGTGGTGATGAAAACAAGCAGAATTTTTAAAATTACATTTTCCCAAAGGGAATAAAAAAAAATATATAAACAGAAAAAAGTTAACTCACTCTCGATTAATTTAAAACCTCACTCCCTTGGAAATTACTACTTCTGAAGGAAAAAAAAAAAGTCATTGCTCAAAATTTGGTTTATGCAAAAGTCATTAAAATTAATGAGAATATTTGATATTTATTTCCAAGGGAAAAAAAAAGTATATTTTTTTCTGCATGAGAAAAATCTCCAGTCTCCCAGGAACAGGGTTAAGAAATAAACTATCAGGTATTGGAAGTCTCTGAATCAAATTCCAGCTTCAAATCCTCACTGAATTTTCCTCAGCTCTTTTTATGAGTTACCTATTTACATTGTATAATAAAAGTTGTTTTTCAGCACAGTAAACTTTATTTACCCTATTCTTTCTGTCTAGGAAAATATACTTTAGCCCCACGCTGCAGCACACAGTTTCCAACATAAAGGATGTAGGTCTGGTAAAGCTGAAAATTGATTTCCACTTTTTTGTGACCAGTGGACATTTCAAGTGGCAGGTCCCCTGCACCCTGCAATATTCAGAATTCTGTCTGAAGGAGCTGCTGAGGTTGTGCTGTGCACACTGCTCACAGGGGAGCCAAAGGCCATGCACACATGCACACATGCAGCTTTTGAACTGCAACTTTTGCCTTTTTAGACTAGATCAAAAATGTGAATGAATGAATGTTTGCATTCACTGAAATTGAAATTGAAAATTGAAACTGAAATTTCAAATTCATTGAAAGTTTGAATGTCTGAATGGCAGTGTTAAAGTGTTGGTCTAACTGTAGTGTAATTAAATTTATTTAAACTGTAGCTGGTTCTTCCCACCCACTGGCACTGTCGGTGGGGGAGCACAGACAGGGATGCTGCTCCATCTCAGTTCTTCACTCAGCATTTGACCCAAGGCTCCTCTGTCCAAACAAAACTAAAAAAACCCCACCACTACTGCACACACCCCTTTATTCTGCCAAAACTCCCTGAGAAATTCAGTCAGCAGTGCAGGGAGCTTTTGGCTTTTCTGGGCCTTACCTAAAAAGGGTAAAACCACGCAGAGGAAGAGCTGGTAATAGTCAGCATGTCCCTGGCTGGGCAATTCCTGACTAGAGCCTGGCATGAACACACCCCAAACACCAAACACCCAGGAAAAACCTCTCTGGGGAGATCACTGGTACAGACCCAGTGCTATTTACACAAACCACTCTCAATAAAAGCACTGCTGGGGTCCTAGTTGGCTTTCTCTAGAGCGAGGTTTGCAGCCCCTGCAGTGCCTCTGCACCTGTTTTAGGTGTAAAGCTCAACAAATGTGCACAGCATTTATTTGTGCTGATTAATCTCTGCAGGCAGCAAGTTCAGGGCACTGAAATCCAGGAATTGGAGTTGGGGTGGCAGGAACATGCATCAGGAGCATTCCCTGTGTCACAACAGAGGATTCCCATTCTCTTCACAGAGAGCAAGACAGGAGTTGGCATTATTAATTGAAAAGAGCAATTACACACCCTGCTTATCAACTGATATTGTAGCTCTGATAAAATACAAGGGAATGAACTGATAACAGGGAATGAAGTTCAGTGTTTAAGTGGGGATCTGCAGTTACATCCCTTGGGTTCTGCACCTGATCCTGACCTTAACAAGGCTGCAGGTGACACCAGGTCCCCTCCCTGGACACTTACAAAGTGACAATTTTACCTGATCAGCCTGCTCGATGTAAAACAAGGAGGGAAAAGAGAGCAGCTGGTCCTTGGGAAAAGTCTCTGGGAGCCTCAACAAGCCCATGCTCTGTACTTCACAATAGGATAGTGCTGTGCAGGGAAAGAATGAACAGAAATGAAATTTCAATATATGATCAGACTGGTGGGCTGATGTGTTGGTTGAAGTTTTTGGGGGGGTTTTTGTCCTAACAAGTTCTCAAAGCCAGAATTAGGCATGCGGTACACAGTTATTTTCATGCACCTTTCATGATCTTGACTAATGATTATCAAATGTAAAAACTGCATGGGACAGAAAATTCTGCTCTGAAACGTTGCCATTTCTTTCCCAGCTAGCCAGCAGAGATCAAATATACTCACATCATCTAAATGCAAAGGCACTTTTCAACTCTCCTAGAAAGCTGACTGACATTTGCCCATCCTCTGTTAAATTCCTACAGCCCACAGGTACTACCCAAAATCCAGGCCATGATTAAATCTCTTTCATAGGAAACTGTTCCACACAAAGCTGGATGCACGGGGAAACACACCCTTGAGCTAAAGCTGCAGTTCAATTCTTGTCACCTTATCAGGTAAATGAACCAAGAGAAAAAGCATTAAAATATGATTTGGCTGTAACCCAACAAGAGGCCAGATATTATCTTGGTTCTCAGCAAGCTTCATGGAAACAGCTTTGGGGCCCTGAAGAGCTCTGATAGCTTTCACCTCTCAGCCTGTCAGCCAAAATATGTTGGCCCCACCAGAAAAATACATGTTGGCCTTGCTGAGCACAGCAGCTACTTGGATTTGGGCTTTGTTAAAAACAAAAGCAGCAAATTGCTCTGAAAGAATTAATTTTGTTACAAAAAAAGAGGAATGTTTCATATCATGTTCAAAGCTTATCTTGCTTTATCACCTTGCCCCTGTAGCCTGCAGGGTGACACAGCCCATGTGTAATGCACCTCAAAGTTCCCAGAGTGAAATCAACATCACAAAAACGTCAGCCAGGTTCTTAGAGCTTAGAAATAAAGGAAATAGCAAAGGTCAGTGAGGTTTGTCAAACAGGACAGAATCCAAACACACTGATTGCATGTCTTCAGTGTTATTTTTGTCATCAAACATTCCCAACTTCTAACAGCAAATAAATGATATTTATGATCCCAATCAGCAAAGAAGCTGCCAGCCAAACTCAGCAATTAATACTTTTTCCCTTGGTGAATATTTACATCCCAGCACTTTACCTCGTCCTCTTTATTACTCTGTGCTCATCTCAAAGTCAATGGTTAATTTCTTTATTTCTTGCTGCTTGGAATGTTACATTTCAAACCAGGGGGTGAAATAAAAGGCAGCCCCTCTCCAGAGTGGAAGCAGAGCTGCAGTTAAGAGCACCCTCGGACAGATGGAGAGGAGTGTGCCTGAGGCAGGGCTGCACCTCCAGGAGCAGCCCACAGGAACCATCACTGAGCATCCTCACGGAGAGAGGATCCTGCTGAGGAGCTCAGGGCAGAAACCATCCCCAACAGCCCAGCAGCACCAGGGGCTTGGCTTAATGGTGCTTGGAGAGGCAGATGAGTGTGCTGTGCGTGCTCTGGGCACCAGCAAAAGAACAATCAGCATTTAACTGAGCTCATAAAATTCGGTCTGAGCTAGGACTTCTCTGTTCCAGGGAAAAGAGGATGGAACACAGGCAGATTTAATAATATTAATTAATGTTTGTCTTCCCGTTCTTCGTACACTGTGTAATATATATATATTTATCTTTATACACTGTGACACAGAGTTTAATAACTGGGAAATCTGCCTTCAGATCTTGCAGTAAGAAGGATGTAACAGAACTAAGTCTAAAAAGGTTTTCCAGAGTTAATGAGTATATTTGAGAAGGCCACAGATATAATTCACTTGATACAACCAAGACTTCTCTGCTGTTAAAAATACAACTCTAAAACCAAAGAATATGCATTGATAATGACAAAAACTTTATATTTTCAGGATTCTTGCTGCAAAGTCACTTTGAAGAAAGAAGAAACCTTTTTTAAACCAAAGGCAAGAATATTATCATCATAATTAATGGGTCCTACAAAAGGAATCCCCATCCCATAATCACATTTACTTGGCAATAAAGCCCCACAACCTCAATGAACCTCAAGGATTGTGCAATTAAAGCCCCATATTTTAATTCTGTTAATTAAATATAACTGATGGTGAAATGTAACTGAATAACTGATGTTTTAAAAAAGGTGCAGGGGAGGTGAGGGGAGTTTGCTGTTTTCCTATTAAAAGTCAGAGTAAATAAAGCAGTGTTTTTGTGTGTCATGCAGTATCACCCATGGACAGGACACTCCTGTGTCATTCCATCCTTCAGAAATGAAACACTCTTGGAAAGGTGGGATTTTCTCTAAAACCCAGCAAATAATTTACATGGAAACCTTTAATTTCAAAATCCCAGTATGAATCAAAAAATTACACATAAAATGGGACTTTATCATAGCATTTACCTGCTGAATGCTTTCAACACACACAGTCTGAGAACTGGTGAGCAGAATAGCTCCTTGGGAAACTCAGTTTTTATTCTCTTTAAGCTGAACCAGCTCAGTTTTGTAAATACATTTTATTAAAAAAAGATGTTTTTTTAAAAATACCTTTAATTAAAAAAAAAAATTATTAAAACACTCAGAATGTGACAGTAAGCACAGAGTGAAGTATAAAGTTCATGTTAGAAGTAGAGTATGTGTGATCTTGGCTCTTGGAAGAGAGGAGATCTAATCCAGATTTCCATTTCAGTAAAGATGTAGCACACTAATAACTTTTACAAATTGCAGGGAGATTCTTGGACCAGAAGTGTTTACTGAAGATTTTCTTGCAAATTTGCCTGTCAATAAAATGTTGGTTAGAAGATTCTTATTGAACACTACATCAACAGAAGAGAAATACTAAGTCAGAGGAGAGCTTGTTTATGATTTTATGATGAGTGTTGAGGAGGCAAGTAGTAGATAGAAGATTTAGGCATTTAAAACAATTTAACATAGGAAATGTGTCAGTTCAATTAGTCTGGAAAAAGAGAATTTTAATTTAAATGCATTGCTCAGTGGAGAGTCTAACTCTTCTCCCATTTATTATGAGATGTACAGAAGTGTTTTTTATAGCATTGACTGGTGTATCGATTAATTTCTAAAATTCATGTTCTAACCTAACAAATTGCCTTAGTCTGTGGCATCCCAAAAACACAGCAAGTTTGCTCAAGCAGTTCATCACACAGGTTCAGTCAAGACAATTCTGGGTTCCTTATGTTTGTACTCAGGTTTTCACCGAGGTGCCCAGAATACCAATGGTGTTGATTGGGCACCAACCCTCCAAAGCAAACCTGGAGAGCTGCAATTTAACTCAATGCTAATTGAGCACCTGGAATGTAGAACAAGAGGTACATAAAAAACAAAGGGAAATGTTTTTATCTTACAAAGGAATAGCTGGAAAGCCCCTGGAGGCAGAGAGCTCCCATCCATTCTGGATCTGGGGGTAAAGGTGACACCATATCCATTTTCACAGTATTTCCATCACGGGGTGTGACAATGCACAGAGGAATCTCGGTGGCAAAATGCTAACACCCATTTTCTCTGCTGGGAGAAGGAAATGAAACACAGAGGTGTCAGGTCATGTAAAAACAACCTTTCAGCGCTGTTTAACAAGGCTCAGGTGAAGTATATTGCATTAAAATGAGTCATCTGCCAGCTGCAGAGCTGTGTTTTCACAACACTGCATTTCCAAACACCAACCCACTGCACAACAAACAGCCCCTCACACAAAGTTACTCCAAAAGTCCCACTGCTGCAGGTGACAGGTGGAAAAGGTGGAAAAGTAGCAGCCAGGTTCTGCAGGAGCTGGGGTTAATGTCAGCCAGTGCAGAGGAGATGAAGGCACACCCAGAACAGCTTTGGAGCACATTTTGGCACGTCTGGATTTGGGTAACACAACAGCAATACCAACAGGCCACCAGGAATTTTATCTCAGTTACTGGTAGCAATTTAAAATCCCCTGACAAATCCAGTGCTTTCAGCACAAGCTTGATGAAGTTTTGATTTCAAAGTCAAAATATGGAAATG
This sequence comes from Hypocryptadius cinnamomeus, assembly GCA_013400635.1. Lineage (NCBI taxonomy): Eukaryota > Metazoa > Chordata > Aves > Passeriformes > Zosteropidae > Hypocryptadius > Hypocryptadius cinnamomeus. The sequence continues at coordinate 26,016 of VYZP01003300.1, forward strand.
TTCAAGCAAGTCTGGCCTGTACTGATGCTTTTCCTGAGGGAAATGACCCAGACAATCACTGGCAAGGGGGAGGGCAAGGGCAAAGGGAATTGAAGATGCACAGGCGATGGGAATGTTACACTGAAGGGATTTTCTCGTCCCACAAACCCCCACCAGAGTCAGGACAGAGCTCACTGAAGTGAATTTCTTGTCAGAAGGCAGGCAGGGATCCAAGTGTCAGAAATCAGATGACAAGCACAGGTGATTGAATCGTGTGAAGGAGATGGAACAAAATCACGGGGAGAAAGGTGTGTAAAAGTGATCCTACATTTTGTTAAGGAGCCGATTGAGAATATGCACTTTCTCCCTGCTCTCTGTACTCTTTCTGCATCAGAGCAACTGAAAAATCCAACAGTCATTAAAATCTCCATTCCATTCTATATATAAAAGGAAATTCATGTCAAATGCTATGCAGGATGGAGGCTACAGCATAAGATGTGCCTTGTACAATTCAAAGCTTAAAAAAACCAAAGGTGAATGGAGCAGACTGCCTTTAGAAAGTTACAGAAAAGCAATTTCTTATAGTTCCAACTCTTTTTTAGGCATTTAATGAGGTAAGGAGGCTGAGCACTCACTCTGAGGATGCTTTAGGAGTGCTACTGCAAGGACACTAAAATGTTTATGCTACACATGTATAAAATTGTTACATAACTCCCTGGATCATAACTAATAATATCCACTAACACCATTAAGGCAGGTGGACTTACTCCTGCCCTGCTTTTCCAAGAAATCCTGTTTTAGTTTCCTTGAATAAAGACAGACAAACCCAACTGCAGTTTCACAAAATTGGGGTGATTCTTTATTTTTCTGTCCAATTCATTGTCACTCAGGACTTGCAGAGTCCTTTCTCTTGCCAGCTGCAGTCCTTGGCAGAAATGATGCTTTACTCTTAATTTAAAATACCACAGGAATTGTGGGAAGGGGAACTCAGGTAGCTCTTTAATACCAGCAATGAAAGTTAATATAAACATACATATACAGAACTCATTTTACTTGGACTGAAATAAACTGTGGGGGAAGGAAAGTGATTTCTCAGTTGCTCTTCAGTCTGCTGCTGAATTCCTTTTCTCTGAGCTGGTGCAAATTCACAATTCAAGGCTGGTTTTCCTGAATGTTCAATAATTACTGTGAGCATGGATTTGGAAGTTTTGGGTGTTAAAAGAACCAGGGTTTGCATTTGTCTCACCTATGATTGATGGAAGACTTACAGAAATTGGAATTTAATCTAGATTTGTCATCTCATTGCACATGACTGAATGTAATTTTACTGCTGCCATCTGAAAAGTTATGTAATGTTTCTACCTCAGTAGAAAATGACAGTATTTATAAAATACAATGGTGTTTAATACTAGCCACAACTTTCTGAGAATATAATGCTAAAAAAAAGTTTCATCGAGCATTTTCTTACAAAAATTGGTTATTAGCAGATTTAGAATAAGATTATTTTATTGGAAGTAAGAATCAAAACAATGCAGTACACATTTATTTATTTTAAAGACTTTTAAAACTCTTTTAAAGAAACTTTTCCCTAAAGAAGGGGAGGTAACTGATAAGGAAATGGATAGCATTTGTTTTCTTTGTGGCCTTCTGGTGAACTTGTTCTCTCTTTTCATGAGGGGATGTAAACCTGGCTTGCCATTCAGAATGACGTCCTAGAAGGACATGAGGAAATAAACTCAGTTCTTATACATTACATTATAAATAGTTTGAAATATTTCAGCACAATTCTGACATTATTTTCTTTCATTTCTGTATCAGCAGCACTTTTTGTTCTCATCTAGAACTTTCATTTGTCATTTCAAGGTGGTAAGGGATAGAAATTTTGCTATTTCACTATTCTGTTTTCTGAGATGCAGTTCAAGTTTTAGTGAGCACTGAATAAAAGCAAGTAAGTGATAGGATTAGGCTTTTTGGGAGGGAACTTTTTGAAAGAGGGAAAAGAAGATCCCAGCTGAAGTGTGGATATAAAAAAATATGTCCTTTGTTCCATACATTACGAATTTAAAGAGAAAGTTCAGAAATGCAGATTTAAGATTTTTGCCATTTAACTTTTGTCAAGTATCACTGTAAACAGTGATTTGGCTTTTCTGATATAATTATTAATTGCATGAAATAAGTACTGCTTTGGCCATCTCTGAAGATCTTGGCAAGGCTGAGAGCCATAAATCTTTCATTTTCTGTGTCAAATTCTGCCCTGATCACAGTGGCTGGAGCCTCTGAGAGAAGATGAAGTGCAGCATATATGTCTTTAGAATTAGTCTGCTCTCTGTGCCACGGGACTCAGCCCTGGCAGGAGGAAGCTCTGGGATACATAAATCAGGAGCTAACCTGGATGTGTCCTGATTTGGGATGCTGGGATCCAGCTGTCTCTCTGGTAATGTGTTCTTTAAGGCTTCATTGAGCCTGCTCTCACAGAAATGAAAATGCATGTGTTTGACACGCTCCTGTGCTTGGCTGGTTGATCAAAATAGATTTTTCTCAGCCTTTTTTTCTCACTCATCTTTTCATGGGCATCATTATCCATTACTTAAAATTATTCTGAAGCTTCGTTCTCAAACTTATTTGAATATGCCTGTATAATCTACACAAAGCAGTGTCCTTTTGGACATGTGATAAAAAATTAATAAGGCTTCACATTTTTAACAGTTGGCTCCAGCTGCTGGATTTCTTCCTGTATTAAAATCACTTAAAATCTCTTTTCAGTTCTGTTCAGAAGGCAAATTATCTAGGAAGGGTAGATAAAGCAAAACTGGCAGACTGAGCATTTCCTGGTGAGATGTGTGTATTTTAAAATATGCAGTTCTGAGAGGCAACATATAAAACATGCATAATCTATTCTAATGAGATTCCAGAAAGTTCCATTCCAAGGTCTGAAATGTTTGGAAGTGATAGGAAGGAATGTGCAGCCTCAGAGGGGAGCCTGAGTCCTGTGAAATTAGGGGGGAGTTATCTGTGCAGTCCAGAACAAAATGTACCTGGTACTGTCCACACTACTCGTACTGCAGCATAGGGAAAATGTCCTTTTCAAATTAAAATAAAGGAAGAACAAGAAGTTGATCCATGTTTTATTAAATATCCCATACTGCACTGTAAAATCACCGTGGTAGAGAGTTCCTCTTCCTCTGCTCTCCTTTCCAGCCCAATGTGATAGAAGGGAGGAGAGGGAAGAGCAATTCTGTTCCCAATATTTTGGAGGCTGAAAGATGTTAATGGATTTTTTCTGGCATTAGGCAAATAGTCTGACAGGACAATGAATCATTTTTAAAATCTCTGCTCCCACAGTGTAAGAGCAGAACACTTCTGTGTCTGCACATTTAAAAATTTTCAATAAGATAAATGATGTTCTAAGAGGAATGATTATTTGGATCAGAATTGCACTATCCTTTTCAGTAATAATTTATTTCCACAAATATTTGAAATGTTTACATGATGATAGGTAGTGTCCTGGTTTTGCTTCATATTTACTAATAAATTACTGATATTCTGTTAAGTAATCCATCTTTCCTAGTTGTCTGAATCTAAGAAAAACTTTTGAATATTACTTAGGACATTACATGCTGTGAACACAGAATTCCACAGGCAAGTTAAACCTGATATCTTATTAAATAAATACCAGATCTGTTTATGTCAGACAGTCCAGCAGAAATGGCCCTGAATAAACCCAAAATTTGAGAATGCAAATGAGAGATTTCCTAAATGGGACACCTGGGGCAGCTGATAATGGGTACAGAAATGTGACTTGCATCTGGAGTCTTTGGGTTATTGTTTGGGTTTTGTTTAGGTTTGGGTGGTTTTTGTTGGGTTTTTTTGGGGTTGCACAAGGGCATTTCTAGCACTGTTAAAGGAAATGTGAGAAAAAGACAAGGATTCTGCCAAAAAAGTGCAAACATGTTATATCTTGTCCACCTTTTATGTGTCCTTTGGGACAAACTGGAGTTCAGTGGGATGTCAGACACAAAACTGAATTTGATTTTCTGAGTCCCTCTGCCGGTGAAGCAGGACCAGCCATCCCTGTGCCTGGGTGTTGGCTGTGCTGTTTGAGTGCTGACATTTCAGTGGATACCCTGAGAGAGGATCCAAACTTCCCACATCAATTCCTGTCCCACCTGAGACACAACATTGCTGGCAAGTTCCAGGAATACTCTTGAAGTCACCTTGTGATTTGAAATGCTACATAACTTTTAAATCACAGCATATAATTGATATTAAAACCAAAAATATCTGCTGTCTTTATATTACAGTTATATCAGCACTACAGCCAGCAGGAAAATCCCTCCTTTCCTGGCTTGCCCATCATCCTCTCTTTTCCCTTTTTTTGCCCATGTACCTGCTTGGGAGGTGCTGCTGTGGCAAAAATTAGCCCTCATTTGTTTGCTATTTTAAAAGATAACTGTAAAGAAATAAGGACAGCAATTACTGTGGAAGCTGAGTAAGAGGCAGCACTTAAAGAGGAGGAGAAGCAAATATTTCAAAACAAAATCCACCGTTTTTAGTTGCACCAACCTCTGTGGCCACAGTTTTCAGGACTGAAGTGTCTTTTGTAATTCTCCAACGTGGTCCTACTGTAAGCAATCAATACCTGGGCTGGGGAAAGCTTATCCCTCTGACCAAACCAGATTGATCACCTGCACCAGTGCTATTTTTAGGAATAATTCATCAAGGTTGTACAGACACCTTGGTGCCTACAACAACATTAACACCTTTGAAGCCTCCCCTCTCCTCCCCATCACAGTCAATCTTGCTTCAGCCTTTTACAGCTTGGAAAGAATTAATCTGTGGGGGCAAACAAGGCAAGGACAGGGTGTGCTGACAAGTCTCAAACTCACAGGAGCCATTTAACATCTCCTAATAAAATCAGAAAGTTCCTGGGTGACCCAGGCCAGGTCTCTGCAGGGGCAGCTGAAGGAGTTCCCCAGTTTGCTGGAGTTGCAGGAGGCAGCAGAGCAGCTGCTGGCCCCAGGAAAAAGCGGCAGCAGAGTGATTATTGTCTGTAATCCCTCCTGATCCTTAGGGCAGAACTTGCCCCAGCCTATTCCTTCCTGCCCACTTGTTCCCAGGAGCTGGAGAGAGGCAAACTGGGGTTTCTGGGAGGGAGGGCAGAGGGGATGGCTCTTGGCTGGCTGGCAGCAGGAAAGGGGGACCTGGATCCTGGAGAGGGATGGGGATAACAAGGCTGCTCAGAGAACACAGGAGAGATCCTGCAAACTCCAGGAGGGGGAGAAAAGCATTTCTTTCATTGAAATGTGGGAGGGAAGGGATCTTAGAAAACAGATGAATAGGATAGGCTGGGGAAGAGAGAAATCCAGAACTCTGAACCACTCACAATCGTGTGAAGTTTCTGGCAGTCCCTCAGGCCTGACTGACCCTTATTTAACAGAAGCTCGCTGTAATTCCTTTGTGCTTCTGCGTCCTGCCTTTCATCCAGGATACTGCCTGAAATTCCAGGACTGTCTGATACTCCTCCTGCATGGAGGAGTGTCCTCATTGTTCACTCACCCTGTGCTAACTGCTCCTATTCTCCAGCTCCTTTGAATTTTGTGTAATTGCAGAGCTTCCCCAGCCCTTATCACACACCTGGGAGCTCTCTCATTGTGAAAGGAACATTCTGTCATTCATTCCCCACCTCTGCTTCCCTTGCACTCTGGAAGAAATAAACAGATCGAGCTACAATTAAAACTAGCCAAGTCATGTGGGCTTGCCTGTGCTCCTGAACGCATTTTCCATGGACTCAAGACTCACAAAACTTGTTGAGAAATAGGAGCAAAATTATTTGTTAGCTGCAAACCAGGGCAGGAGCCCCCTGCTCCACCACAGTGCAGCTGACTCTGCTGCACCTTTTTGAGAAGAAAACTATAATCCATATTCTTGTTTACCAGATTTCTTTCTGAGCCATGGAAATTACTATGAATGAGTATGAAAATGACAACAGAGAAATTGGATGTTCTGAGATGGGAGTTCAGAGGCAATTCCAGCTGCTCTTTTAACAGGAAAAGAATGTCAGATTTCTCACTGTGTGATTATACAGGCATTCTAGACAATTTTTATTTGTTCTTGGTTTAGAATTGTGTTTCTAAGCTTGATTTATGTCTGAAAATGGTTGCTGATGTTAGGCAGACCAATTCAAAAGAATAAATTCTTGTGGCTTGGGAAGCTCCAGTGCAGAATGTTTAATGGTTGATTATTGTGGGTCATTAAACTCCTTTGTGGAATAGTGTTAAACTGGTGTATGGGGTGGTGTTATTGGCCTGAATTAATTTCATGTGTACTGGAACCAGATGGGATGATTTCCTAAGGGATGTATTGATTACTTTATCTTTCTGTGATACTTTAAAAATTTTGGCTTAGAAGTGTTCACAAGCATAGCTTTTTGTACTTATCCTGTTCTACAGAAAGGAAAGGAACTAAAATTGCTCCTTTAAGCACAGCAGAGAATTTCTTTGTCTTTATGGCTGTTCTGTGTTATTGGCAGTTCTCTGCTGACCTCCTTTTCAACTCTGAAACTTTGGTTTTACTGTGGAAATCAAAGAGATTATGATTCATTTATAACCTGTGAGACAACATGGATTATTTTGAAGCTGCATGACAATGACACAATGATAATTACACAATAATTTTTGTTACAAACCTGCTATATCCACATGGTAACAGATCTTGCCATGTGCATCCTGAGATGAACATCACTGCTGCTCAATATAACCCAGGCTGGTGAGTGTGATAAAATGGGAATACATTGAAATAACACAGGGGAATACAAGGAAAATAATACATGAAATAACACAGGGGAATACATTGAAAATAATACATGAAATAACATACATGGGAATACATTGAAAATGATAAATGAAATAACACATGGGAATACATTGAAATAACATATGGGAATACAAGGAAAATAACACATGAACTAACACATGGGAATGCATTGGAATAACCCAGGGGAGAGCTGTGTTCATGTGACAGCCAGACAATTCAGGCCTTGAGGCTTTGTAGCTCCTCTGAGAAATAACTGATCAGGGTAAGAGGCTGTAATTTAGTGAGGGTTGTGAAGGAAGAGGGAATCCAGTGGTTCTCTTCAGGCAGGCCCTAAATTCTGCTAGGATGAGGGGGTTAGTAACTGAGGAGAATATTCTAATATTCTAATCTGCTTCAGATTAGCCACTTTACTCTTTCTTACACTCCAACATGAAAATTTTAGGAGGGCAAACCAGTGCTAACACTGTGTTTTTCTTTTTGATTTCTGCAGCAAGCAGCAAAGAAAATTCTGTCAGCTTAATCAGCCAGTACTATGTAAATGTGGGGAAAATTACAGTAGTTGATGTTTGAAGAGGGTTGTCAGCAGTGAAAGTGTTCATAATGTTTGATAAAGTTATGGTCTTTTTTTTTGCAAACAAGTAAAAATAAAGCATGCATCACCACAATTTTCCATCCATTTAAGTTTTAGATTCCCAGTGAAACTCAAATTCAACTGTATCAAGTTTTGTCTAATCAGTAGCTGACCAGTGTTTAGTGCTAGTGTAATATATTTTTGTATTGATTTTCTTCACTCTTTTCAACTGTTGAAAAAATAATGAACAAAACGAAGGAGGGGAAAAAAAGCTGGAGCTGCATTAGCTGTGGTGGGGGCATTTTGTGCCCAAAGAATGGCGTGTTCACATAGAAGAGAGCAGAAAATGTGGACCGCCTTATCTGCCTCTAGAGAGGGAGGTTGGGTGGTGATGGCTTCATTGTGTTGTTTTTGTGACCCTGAAGTACCAGAACATGTGAGATTTATTGGAGATTCAGAAATAAATAACCACAGTGTCTTGAACTATTATAAATGAAATGCATCAGAATAAGCTGGAGTTACCTAAGGCTTGTAGAATTCAATGCAAAACCTGGAAATTAAGAACAAGGGAGTGGAAAAAGTGCAGTATTTTCATCACTGGATGTTAAAAATGAAGAATCACAGAATGGTTTGGGTTGGAAGGGACCTTAATGCCCATCCAGTGTCACCCCTGCCATGGCAGGGACACCTTCCACTGTCCCAGGCTGCTCCAAGCCCTGCCCAGCCTGGCCTGGAACATTCCAGGGATCCAGGGGCAGCCCCAGCTGCTCTGGGCACCCTGTGCCAGGGCCTCAGACAGACAGACAGAATCTCTGTGCTGATGGGTACAGCAGAATTCTTGCTGATTTCACAGTGAAAAGTAAAATAATATGAACTTTTTCCTACTGAAAGACACTTGCACTGCACTTGGGAATACCTGGCTGCTCACACAGGAATCCCAGTTTAAGCAGGATCCTGTCCTGGGATTCAGGACTGGTGACTTTCCCTGTTTCAATAGTCCCACACCCTGCTGATTGCATTCCTGTTTAAGCAGCTCTGAAAAATAATTACCTCGTGGATCATTCAATTGAATTCCAACCTAGAAGTCTTTTTAGTGTAATTCAGTGAACTTTGATTTTTCATTAGTCTAAAATTGGAAGCTGAAAAGTAGCAGCATGTATAATTGCAAGTCACAGTGCCTGAAATATACCTTACTTGCAGCTGTAGTTCCTTGATTTTTTTTTTTTGTCTTGTAAGATACCTGCATTGTTTTGAAATAGAAAATAATACTTCTGAGGTAGCATGCATAACAAGAATTACTTCATGTACTGAGCTGCTCTGGATAGAATTCTTTTCTTTTTTAGAATTGCTTTAGCTAACTTACAGCTCTGTTGGTTGACATATATCAACAAAAATAGATGCAGACAGTCAATTATTTGAATTATGCTCAAAGGTATTCTCATCTCTGTTTTATAAGAAAAGAAACTTGAATGGAGCAGAGCTTTTCCTGTGCCAATTACTGCTGTGCAGCCTGCTGGGAGGAAGGAGCCATTTCAGCCAGGGTTTTGGGGTTTGGGTGGTTTTTGGTTGGTTGTAGTTTGTTTGGTTTCTCACATTGCTGTCAAAAATCAGACCTGTGAGAACATCAGATTAATTTAGGGGTAAAAAGTGCACTGACTTCAGCCTTTTTATCTGAACAGAGTTCTGCAGAAACCAGTGTATAAAATACACTACATGGTGATGCTGCTCTTGAAAGAGAAGAAAAATTTTGGGTAGAGATTTTAAAGGGCTTTTTGTGGTTCCTATTTAAAATGTCAATTGCTTTCTAAAAATCAGTACCTTGGACAGCAAACACTGCAGAGTGGGTGGAAGATTTTGTCTCCTGGAGTAACCAGTGTGTGTTCACTCCCGTGGCTGAGCATTTTCTGCTGTCCCCACACAAACAGATTTGGGATTGATCAGGTCCCTCTTTAGAAATGGGGGAATTGTGTGTCCTGTGAGGATTTTGCCTTGACAGAGAACTCACAGGCACTCATGATGTCATTTTCATTGAGAACACATTCCCCACCCTTACACAGTCGATAATTTTAATAAACCATAAAACAATTTTGCACTTAAAAGTTTTCTTCCCTTCCAAGTTTCTTTTAATGTGTCCACAAGCTTGATTCACTGGAAGGTAAAGGGACTTCCTCTTCTAAATCACCAAGATATTGCTGTATGCTCATAATGAAATAGTTGGATTTTTTCAATCTCTTGTGTTTGGTGGCTGAAGTTAACCTGGCTGTGTTTGGGAGAATAAAGGAAAATCTCTGAACACAGTGACAGCAAATACAACTGACAGCAGTAAGGAATTTTTAAGATAAAGATGCAAAGGGAAAAGAAAGAATCCTTAATAAAAGTAAGGGTTTATCAAGCCTTGTTCTTGGGCTGAAAATTATGTTTTTTATATGTAATTTGCATGATATAAAGTGCTATCAATTACTGAAAATAATTCCTGGCTCCACAGTTACCTACTTCTACTCAAATTGACTTGTCAAATATTTGACATTCAGATTATTCTCTCTGTTTGAGTGCAACTGCAGAGACTGTTATGGAAAAATACAAGCATTCAGAAATTCAGGCTTTTCACTGGAATTTCATATTAACATTTTAATATAGATTTCTTAATGTTTTCAAAGCACAGAGCAAAAAAACCCAAACTAACATAGCTTCTGCTGGTGACCAACATACTAGTTTAGATGCTGAAAATTGGTTTTCCAGATTGTCAAAGGACAAAGTTGCAAAGCACCAGGTGTTCTTTAGTTTATTGCAAAATGGAGTTGATTGCTGTTCTGGCTGCTTTCCTGATTTTCATCGTTTTCATTAGAATCATCTAATAAATAACAAGCTGAATCAGCGTTTTGATTAAGGAGATTATTCTAATAATAAATTAATAGGCTTTTTAGAGCAAAATAGCAGCAAAATAGAGAACTCTTAAAGCTTTTGTTTCTATGAGCCTTATCTTCCCAGACAGGTTCTGGAGCTCCCAAATTTCCTTCATTTGACTGCAGCAGGAGGATAAACGGCATTCCATGGCAGCTCTGCTATTTAATATTGCCCTTAAGAACAGAAAGCTCAAGCTGGAAGCTTCTAGAAAAACTTCTGTAATGAGCAGAACAGTGTAGGTTTATAAAATGAAGCCCATTTATTCAAACAACAAAATCAAACCCAGCAACAAAGTCCCAGTTAAATCCCAGATTGAAATGAGCAGAGGTGTTCACTGGGACAGGGTGAGAGCATTGATATGTTACCCCTTTGCCATCCTCAGTTCATCACCTCTTGGTATTTAAAAAGCATCCTAATAAAGCAGACTTTAAGAAGAATACTGGCAAGAACATGAAGGGTTTGGGGGAGTGCTGTTAATGATCATTTCCACTCATTCTGTCATCATCAGGAACCTTTAACATGTTTCCCACAGTCCTGAGCTAAGGTATTTTTCTGTCTCTTTCTGGTTTACATTTCTTGTGCAATAGTGCTCCCAAGTCTTTCCTTCTAATTCTCTTTCCCCTGGGAAATAATAAAAGCTGTTTTGTTATCCTAACATAAAAACAATCAATGAAATTAAAATGAACTGTCATCTAACAGAAATGCAAATGCAATCTGCCTTAGTCATTTCCCTGCCCTTGCTCATCAACAGATACCCTCAAAGAGCTCTCTGCATACAAGATTGCCTTCTATTTATCTCTGTTTATCTCTCTATTTCATCTCCTGAGAGCAGTGATGCCTCCTGATTCTTTACAGACCCTACCAGAGTTACCTCAGTAATTTAAGATGATGCTTGATGACTTTCACCCAAAAAAGCACATTAAATATTTCTGACAGTCAGAGCAACGAGATGTTGGGCAAAAAAAAAAAAAAAAAANNAAAGAAATGTGGGGAAAAAAAAAAAAAAAAAAACCCTCACAAATTACTTTTCGGAAAAAATAGACTCTAAAGATAGAATATAGAGATAATCTCATTTCAGCTTATTAATTATGCCTTGTAAGCAATGAATCAAATCACTTTGCTGTATAATACAATTACTGCTGTAATTTGTAGTCATTACAGTTTGCACTGAGGTATAATTGTGTAATTCATTTTCTGCAGGTTATTGACAGAGAAGGTCTTAACAACTTCAGCATGGAGGCTTTGGGTTTGCTACAGTTTAATTTGCAGATCATTAGCACAATAGACCTAATAGCTTGCTGTGTCTACCCATCAAGGAGTTATTTATGTTTGGAGCAGGCACAAAAGAGAAAGATGAAGAAGAGATTGGAGGTAGAGGCATTGTTACCTGGTGCCTTGTTCCCCTTGCAGTCTGCAGTTCTGTGGCATCAGTCCTGGGCAGAATTAATTCTCTGGTCAGCTGTATTTTCTAGCAGGTCGTTTGAAGATGAGGTGGCTTTCCTGCCTGCAGTGAATTATTCCAATTAACAAGTTAATATTTTGGCATAGTTGTCTGCATCTGATTAATGTTCATTAAATCAATCGTGATTTGATTGAAACACATTTTTAAGTGTCAACCTTCCCATTGAAATGGAGCACAAGAAGTGCTGCTCCTGCTGACACCTGCCATGGAATAAAATGTAACAAATAAGTCATGTTCCAATTGTGTTTTTTCTTCTGGTTCTGCTAAATGTCTATCCTGACTCTTATTCATGGTGGGGCTTTGGGTTTTTTGGTTTGCCTTCCTTTTTTTTTTTCCTTTGATGTGTCTCTACAGCATTTTAAGAATGATTATTTTTACACTTATTCCAGCTCCTTCTCAAATAACTTACTGTGCTTCTAAGTTATTGTGAGTACAATTATTCATAATAAATGTAAGCTGAGATGAAATATGCCCACTGAGGTGAAGGGGACAGAAAGAAAGAATCTTGTATTTGAACCAAGCAACAGCACCCAGGATATTTGTATTCAGGATTATGAAAAATATCATATTCTATATGGAAACCATAATTATTTTCCACACTTCCTGCCATTATTGGAAATTCCTTTTAATTGACCATTCTCAATTAGCATGTTTTCATGCAGTCATAATTCCCACACCCTATCTCCTGAGAGTTACATACATCTTACACTATATTTAAGAAAATTATAAGAAATTATATTCCTTACTGTTTATATGTGACTTCTTTTTAAACTACTCTTTAGGGGAAAAAAAAAAAAAATAAAAGTTACCATTAGGGCCTGCAACCAAATAAAGTTCTTCCATTCTTTTCCTTGATACAAACTTTATCCTCAGAATGCAAAATTCAAATTGTAGAGCCTCAGAAATTCTTTGAAAAAATAATAATGGCAAATGTTGCTATGGTTACAGAGCCATTCCCATTTGCTTTGCTTTTCTGCCTCAGTAATGAAAGTGGAATGAGGGATTTTTATTCCAACTATCTGTACCATGCTTTGTAGGGGAAATGCATATCCCACTAAATATTCCCCATTAATTTCTGAAACCAGAATGTTTTGGGGGTTGGTGTTTCTGAAACTGTTTTCCCCTGTTTTCTTATTAAAGTTGATTAAAGACAAATATCATCTTAAAAGCTGCAGTGAAAGTGTGAGTTTTGCTCACAATTTCACTTGGATAAAGGACAGACTCAATTTCTATCCTTCCTCAGTCTAACACCCCTTGGGTATAAAATACTGAGCTTGAGTTGCCTTAATTTACTGAGTTACCTTATTCTCAGGAGTGACTGGCACTGGGGTTTTTATTTTAAGACTGAAGCACAGGATGTCCTTAAGATTTCTCGAGCTCATGTGGAACAGATAAAGTAGTGCTTTGGGATGTTCAATTTTATCCCTCTGGGTTGCTGTTTTGTTGTTTTTTTAGTTGTACTCTTGTGATCAGCTTGCACTTGCTTGTCCTTCCAATAACACAAACCTCTGTGACCCTGGAAAAATCCTCACAATGCTTCACTTCCCAAGGCACTTCCCTCACTGTCATTTCTACTGTGGCAGAACTTAAACATTTGGGAAAAGTCTCCTTATTGTCTTATCAACAAAAGCATCAGCAGCAGCTTTTCCTGAGAATGAAAATCCATTTGGAAGCAGGGATTTGCAGCTGAACTGCTCTCCTGAGGGCCATGAGCAGCCTCTGCAAGGCAGCAGAGATGTGGCATCACAGAATCACCCATGCCTCCCCTGGGGCATCCAGTCCTGCAGCAGAGAGCTTTTTGGGAAAAGATAATGCAAATAAAGGCACAGGAACACACCAGAGATTGTGCAGGGGGTTCAGGGTTTGGGGGTTTTCCCCCAAAACCCCATTTGGGATGACAGCAGGGTTCCATTTCCCAGGAGCTGGAGTCCTGCACTACTTCACAGAGCCCCATCAGGTTGAGGTTCTTTGCTGGCTGTCTCAATAGCACAAACATTTGGAGTGGGGATGGCAGCAGGGCCCTCATTAAGGTTTTCTGATACTTTTCTTAGTAACAAGCAGTTCTCACTAGCTCCCAGTTTTGCCAAGCAGCTATGTGAATTTTTCCATTCTGCATGGCTTTTCTAGATTCTCAGACACACACCCACACAGAGCCAGATTCCCTGTGATGCTGTGTTCCAGTTTATTTTATTATTCCAGCCAAAGAAGTTGAGAGTTAACCTAAGGAAGCAGTATATTATTGTGTTGTTCTTGGGGTTTTTTTTTGGGTTTTTTTTTTTTATTTTGGGGGGATATTTTTAGGTTGGATTTCAAGTTTCCCTTCATTCTCTTGAGCCTTTGATTTTTGGAAAACTTAGACTTTGCTGCAGAAACTACACTCGATGGACTTTAGCATTTATCTGCCTTTGCTGCCCCCATGAAAACCTGTCCACATTTTCTAAACCACAAGACTAAGAACTCCAGCTAATTCCTGGACAGCATTGGTAATGAAGCCAAGCCCTTCACGGGGTTTTTTTGCCTGGGTATTGTCTGTTCTCACACAGCAGCTGCCTGTGCAGACTCTTAATGAGCCTGCTCAGACTGGGCAGGCAGGAAAGGGAAAGCTTTGGGAATTTTGGGAATCCTGGGGTGCAGCAGCTGCTTCAGGCTGGAAGGAGGGGTGCAGAAATAGGGCTGGGAGCTGCTGCTCCTCTGAATCCCCTGCTGATGTGGGGGGACAAACCAGGCAGGATCTGAATGTGGACACTCTGTGCAATGTCATAATCTAAGAATATTTTAAAGATACCAAGTAACTTGGTGCCTAAACCTCCTTTGACAGAAAAAGTAATTTACAGAAGGGACAGAAGCCTAGAAGTGCAACAGCCGCCGTGCCCTTGGGCTGGGAAGTTTAGTTTGAGAGCCAAGCAGCAGCAAAGGACACAGAGCAGTTTGTGATGGAGATCTAAGGCTTGCTCAGATTGCTCAGATTTCCTGCTATGTGCTGACAGCACAGAACTGGGGAGATAAGAGGACCTTTGTGATGTGCAGGCAGAGCTCGAGACTTTGCAGTACTGTAAAGAAATAAGTGGGTTTTTATTTTCTTTTTGCACTGGCAGTTGACTGGGCTCTTGAGAAATGGGGAGGAATGGAGGAGAGGAATTGCAGGAATTTTAGAAATGGAAGTTAAAAGTTGAGAATTCAAGAGGACTGCAGATAGGAAGGTGAGTAAAAAAGGGCTGAGAGGAGTCTGGTATTTCAGGAGGGAGAGGTGGGGGACCCATGAGATTCTCAGACTGCAGCTGACAATAAACATTGGGGAGAGCAGAATAAAGCTCAGGAAAGAACACAGTAGAAGGAATTTTTCAAATTTCAGAAAGAAGAAAGAGTTTATCCACATAAACTTGCAGAGTCTGGATTTAGAGTTGGACAACAGCAGAAAAATCAGCCACTAACAGTGTCACACCCAAAGCCACCCGTGCCAGGGAGGGATTTATCATTTACTGCTGTTCATGTAGAATGAGTTAGATTATTATTATTATTATTATTATTATCCAATATTTAGCTGTGTCTCTTCAGTGACAGTCAAATTACAAATTCCTTGAGTCTTTTCAAATTATAAAGTGACCAGAAGTGGGTTAATCTGGAGTACAGTTGATATTCACTGCTCAGGGTTTACTCTGACTGACTCCTCAAAAGCACAGAAATGGACACTGGAGCCTTGAGAGACAGTTGCAGACCTAAAAACTTGACTGAAAAGCTCCTGTAATATGCTTGAAAAAAAATAAAGCCATTTTTGTCCAAATGTATTATGGAAGCTGCCTTAAACAATAAATGTTTCTGATTCTTACTTGCTAACACTGTCAAAGAATTTGGACACTCTGTGCAACATCATAATCGAGGAATATTTTAAAGATTCTAAATAACTTGGTGCCTAAAGCTTCTTTGACAGAAAAAGTAACTTATTCAAGTTTTAGTTTTGTATTTCTGTGAAATTTATCTTCAAATATTTGACTGAAGTTTTGAGACGTCTCTCTTGATTTTGTGAGATGTGAAACGTTTAATTAAAATTGACTTAAAATCTAAAGAAATACATGGAGAACTGGTTCAGATAACTTAAACATGGGGTAGGGAAAGACTTTATATATTTGCATATATTATTGCTGGATATAAAAAGCAATTTTTCAAATAAATGCCAGTTCTTCTGAGCCTTCCACATTTATCTGCAGAAAGATCAAACAGAGTATGAAATTTCAGAATGCTCTGACTTCCTAAGCTGCACTAAAAATATTTTTTAGTTCTGGCTGTCCAATGTAAGTTACTGGAGGATGTGGTGTGATTTAATTGGTCTCTACTGGTTTTATGCTCAAAGGACAGTTCCTTTCAGATAGCTGGCAAAACTCTTGTAAGAAAAATAGCAATCAATATCTAAGATTGGGTTATTAAAGGAAAATCTTATCTTCTTTGTCTAGCTCAGTTTAAATTTTCATACATTTTTTTCAACTTTAGTCACTGAAATAATTTTTTAAATTATTAATGCTGCTCTGTCTGTAATTTTATGCCCTTTGTTGTTTTCTAGAACTGACTTCAATACGGGATGAGAGTTGCTGAAGTTCAGATTGACATTCTTTGCCATTTCCCAGAAAGAATTACCACCCACCCCAATGCCTGAACCTCTGAGAGCAGCACGAGCACCCCTGAGCACTGGGAGCATCTGCAGAGAGTTAAACAAAGAGGATTTTAATGCCTTAAATGATCTCCCACTTAAGCCTTCCCAACTGCTAGGAGATGTGTCCTACTAAAAACACTCTATGCTATCCAAATATGCTGTTTTATGAAGTATAAATCATTTTCCAAGTGATTCTTTACCTAGGTTTTTACAGTTTACACCTGCAAATATCTGAAATTTGCCATGAGTCTGTGCATTTTGGGCCTGGAGCTGTCTTTATGTCACACCCCACACATTCCCTGATGTGACAGATTTATACACACAAATTGTTTTAGCTGTCCACATCCCAAAAACAAAGAGTGATTGCTGATATAGATTCTTGCTTAATACAAAGGGTGATCACAGAATTATTAAGGTTGGAAAACATCTCCAAAGTGACCAAACCCAACCCCTGGGAGATGGCTGAGTGGGCATGGTGGTTTTGGGGCAAAGTGCCACCAGCTCCACTCATTTATTGAACACATCCAGGGTTTTTGGCTCCTCCACTTCCCTGGGCAGCTCATCCCAATGCCAGACCACTCCTGCAATTAAGGAATTTTTCCTTATATCCACCCTGATTATTGATCTAGTGAATTCAGCCCACTACTTACAGTGAATGCTAGAATAATCAGTTTTTAACAAGTGGGAATAAAGGTGTAGCAGGAGGGCAAAGAAGTCTGCAGAACTTCAGATGTTTTTGGCAGGTGGAAACTCATTAAAACTGCACATGCTTGAGGAGGTGGCAGATAGATTCTGTGCTGCTCTTGAGACAATGCTCACAGAAATATTCCTGTTTCATCTGCCTGATAAATGGTGATCTTGGAAAAGAAAGTGGTTCTTCTGCAGGCAGCTGTGCAATTCAGTGCCTCACACTTCCTTTCTCTGAGCACCATAAAGATGAAGTCTATTGCCTTAGACATTTACAAATCAAATCTTTTCATGCCACTAACTGCTGCTGGAGAAAAGCACAGATGGAAAATCCTGCTTGGCTCTGAAGGGAGGCCAGTAGCAGGGCTCACCCTGCCTCAGCAGAGCCCTGAGCAGCACCCCCGTGCTGAGAAGAGCTGTGCTTTTGGTACTGGCAAACAACACTGCACTTCCAATGATGGCAGAGGGACAGAACTAACTTCTCATTTAGGATGGCTAACTTCTCATCTAAGTCCTGCACTTCAAACCAAAAGCCACCCATCCATCCCCCTCTCTGTGGGTCCAGCTCTCTGATGCTGCAGCTGGGCTGTGGGGTTTGAGCTGCACTACAGGAATGTCTGAATTTGGGGGTGGCATTGCATTTTTTTTTTTCTTTTTTTCTGTATTTATGGATGCACAGGTGTTTCTTTTTGCTGTGTGCACACACAGCTGCCAACACACATTTGTGGAAGGGCTGAAGGTTTGAGGAGGCTCTGGAAGAGGAAGGGCAGAGCCCCTGCCTGGACTGCAGTTGTTTTTCAGCCAGTTCCACTGGACATGCACCTGCATAAAGCTTCCACGCTTTAATAATTTGGAGGTTTTTAATTAAAAGGAAATTACAGCGGTTCTGTTGCTCTCTCCTCTCTTTGTGGAAGTAGATAAACTGAACACTGTTTTCTTTTCTGGTCTTCCATTGTAATGCTGCACAATATCAAACCACCATCAGAGCACTCACAACTAAAACAACAATGTCAATTTGATTTTAGTTTAATCTAATTTGGGATAGAGCTTAAATCTCATATACCAGATATGGCAATCTTTATCTTCTGGGAAACTTATACCAAGAGTTTGAAGCAATTTAAACCTTTAAAATGAGAACGATGTCAACCCAAAGATTGGTCACTGTTGGGACAAAAGCTGATTTTTGATCCCTCAGCAGATCTGGAATTGCTTTCATGAACTGACCCCTAGTTTTTTTATTTTTGAGATATAAAGATGTGAGTGGTATCAAGGTGTCAGTGTATGATGTTCTTTCCTCCACAAAAGCACAGCACGTTAAAATTCCAAGTGATAGAGGAGGCTTTTCTGGCATGTAGCAGGAAACATTCTGAGTGACTCCAGCATGGTTTTCCTCTTGTCAACAAGTTAATTTGAAGAAAAATAGCTGTGCTTCCAAAATAATAGTGTCTCCTGTCATAGAATTGCTGAACACTTGGTTCTGCTACACGGATTTTTATTAGAGAGAAGCAAGACTAATTTACAAACATCAAGAGGCAGAATGTGATAAACCTGGCTGTGCTTGGATGTTTAGAGAATCTGCACTGTCAGTTTAGCTACAAATGTGCTGTGGCAGTCAGGAACACTTGCCAAACTTCACTGCAGCCAAAGCCCACTTTGTATTCTAAAAGGATTTCTTGGTTTTCTGAGACAGACAAAGGTCATAAAGTCTGACTTGATGTAGTCTATGTCTCCATCATCTGGGTATTCAAAAGACAGAAGTTGAAGTCCTTGAAGTCCATTGCAGCTATTCAGTTACATGGATTAGAAATGTACACTTGAATTTTTCGTCTGGTATTTTCATCTGAGATGTAAAAGAGAGGTGGAGGGGAAGAATGAAGCAGCAGTAATGGATTAAAAAATCTTTTAAGCTCATCCTAAAAAGAAATATATTGCATCTATCCATCAGTCACATTGCCCTTGACCATTTTAAAAATTCTAAAAGTCCAACACCTTTTTGACAGTGATTGTCCATAAATGTGTACTGCAATTCACTGCTTCATTCACTATTTTGCACTGACGCTAAATATATGAATTCATAATTGTCCACAGCATGGCTGGAGACCCACCTGAGTTTTGATGACAATTTCCCAAACTTCTACAACTCTGTCAGCACAGCCTTCAGTAATTTGCCTCCTTTTGTATTCTGATGAAGCCTGGAAACAGCTACAAAATTGATAGTGTGCTCCTGGGCCTGGCTTTGTACGGCCTTGATTCCTCCTTTCTCCTAAAAAGAAACACATCATTATGGCCTCCCTGCCACCTTTGTGAACACAAGCT
The DNA here is from genome assembly GCA_013400635.1 of Hypocryptadius cinnamomeus. Taxonomy (NCBI): domain Eukaryota; kingdom Metazoa; phylum Chordata; class Aves; order Passeriformes; family Zosteropidae; genus Hypocryptadius; species Hypocryptadius cinnamomeus. The sequence continues at coordinate 45,393 of VYZP01003300.1, forward strand.
GTTACATCTCTCTCTCTCCTGGATATTTTTCAGAACTTCCACATGGACTTTTTTATCGTTGTTCACCTCAAAAGATCCTAAGGCAGGCTGAGGTACTCCCTGGTCCTTGTGATGCAAACACTAAATGGCATTTACAGTGCAAAGCTGGTTTAATTTGTTTCTTCAGCAGCAAATCAGAGGATGCATTTTCAACTCTAAGGACACCTTCTTGTCTCCAGAAAGGGATGGAGCACTGCTACCTGTGCTGCATGTAAATGAGAGTCAGCTCTGTAACTGGGAGGCTGAGCACACGGTAATTCTGACCTCTCAATTGGATGTTATGTCTATTAGAACACATATGTATCCCAGCTACAAATCAGCACTAAATTATACAAGTCAAGGCCTCTTTGACTTGAAACAGCTGCTAAAGGCAGAAATCAAACACACAGACACCCGACAGAACCCAGTCCTGGCAAGCTGCAGTGGGAGCTTTCAAACACCACCGAGTGCTTTTACCAATATTTTGGCTTTCACTTTCATCAGTGTAAAGGCATTACGTGACTCCCTCTGAAAATAAAGATATCCAAGGAAGATGAAATAAGAAAAAAATCTATATCTGAATGTATTATTTGCCTGTTGCCTCAGAGAACAGCTCATTGCTGCAGTGCTCTAACGAGCCACTCTGTGCTGGCGCTGGGCTCTGACTGCATTCCTAATGACACAGCTCTGCTCTCTGCAGTCTCAAACAGCATTTCTGTAGTAACACACAAAGGCAGAGCATTTTACTTTTGATTCCACAGGAAAAGTTGGAGAATGTTCAGAACTCCCAACCTCAGCACGTCCAGAGCAAATCTGCTTGGACAGAAGAACCAGGGAAGGGAAAGGGGGAAGGGAAGGGGAAAGGGATTTCCAGTTAATGCAGAAGGGAGCTGCCACCCAAGACTGGCACGTGGGGCTGTGTCAGGGTCAGGGATCTTTGTCCTTGCTGGGCACTTCCCTGTGCCTTCAGTGGGAAAGAGGGAACATTGCAAAAAACCTGCTGTGAAGTGACTGAGGTAGTGAGAGAATGAGGAGGGGCTCAGGTGAAACCATGACTGGAGTGAGAATCCCAGAATGGTTTGGGCTGGGAGGGAGCCTAAAGCCCATCCCATTCCACCCTGCCATGGGCAGGGACACCTCCTACTGTCCCAGGCTGCTCCAAGCCCTGTCCAACCTGGCCTTGGATACTTCACAGCTCTTTGGGCAACTTGTGCCAGGGCATCACCATCCTTATAGGAAGAATTTTTACTAATATCTACTTCAAACTTGTATATTCACCCTTACAGGGAAGATTTTTTCCTAATATCTACTTCAAACTTCCTCCCTGGCAGTTTGAAGCCATTCCCCCTTGTCCTGGCACTATATGCCCTTGTAAAAAGTTTCTTGATGAAAGGTATCTAGGCAAAAATAATTTCATTTTTCTCCTGGCTTTTTCAGTTTCTGCTAAGCTGAGATTTTCTGAGGGAGAGGACAGGAACAGACATTAAATCAGCCCTAAGATCTTTCTTCTCTGGCCCCTTAATGAATGCCATGAAACCCAGCCTGCTGGGTCTGTCATTATCAGGTAATCATGCTGGACCTAAAATAACTTCCCTTCTGAAGCTTTATCAGAACCTGACCTTTCCTTAAAACCTTTTAATAAATTGTCACTTATGAAACTAATCTTGGAAAAAGACCTGGCCAAGGGTTTGCCCATGGACTTTTACTTTAGACATCAGCATGATTGTGCATCCATGACTACACACACACTGTCCTTCCAGCATTACTGACCAACCAGAATTTCAGTTTTATTTTCAGCCATAGGCTTTTTTCTGATCTTTTTGTGTAACTAAAAAGCTTTTGCAACTATAGATGCAGGCATAATTAATAAAGCCTCGTGTATTTATGGCAGTATTTTAAACTTCTCAGTGGACCAGTTCAATTTTGAGAGCAAATGTGTAAAAAACTCCATCTCTTTTCATGCCAGTCTGATAACAGAGGAGCAGTTTCAGAGCTCTGTCACTCCTTTCACATTCTGTTTACAATAGCAGCCAGCCTTTTTTGCTTTATACTTGCTTGAACAGTTACCTGGCAAACCTGGGGACTGGTTTGTGCTTTTCTCCCGTGGCAGGAAAGAGAACCAAGCTGTGACTGAACCACAAATAAATACCTGAGAGATTTAACCTCTGGCCAAGTACAGGCTCAGGATAGACGGCATTGCACATGCCTATGAGCATCACCAAAATAAACAGAGTCTCCTCAGGAAGCTGGCAACACATCACACAGTAATTCAGAGCTGAGGAGGAATTCCTGGATAATCCCCACAAATACAGGCACTGCCAGGATTCCCTGCACCACCCAGCAGAGCCCTTCACTGCTGGACACCACTGTGTCATACAGACCTCCACTAAGAGATGCAGCTTATTCTAAATTAATGGGTTTTGTCTGACTCATTTTCCTCAGAGGTAACTTGCTTCCTCACTGTCCAACAGCTAAAGAAGCAGTTTCCAGCATAAATTCATCCCAGGACAAGGCATTTATACCTGTTCTTTGCTAAAAATCAAACAGCAACTAACCAATGAAACAAAAAGACCCAAAAACAACCAACCAACCAAAACAAAAACGAACAAAAAAAAAAAAAAGAAAAAAAAAAAGAAAAAGAAAAAAAAAGGTAAAGAAACCAAAACCACACAACCCAACAATCCACCTTTTCTGGAAGGGAAGGTCTCATTTTCAATTTATCCTTCCCAGACTAGTCTGGGCTGCAGTTTGACACAGAATTGTCCAGAACTGTGGCGGGCCAGCCTTGGCTGATGAGCAAACTGCACCCGTCTCCTGGCTCACCCTCCCCTCAGCTGGACTGGGGTGGATAAACAGGAAGAACACACACAAGGAGGTTCAAGGGTCAGGACAAAGAGAAGAAGATTGCTCCGGGTGCACCCAGTGCAGCAGCTCAGCCTTCTGTTCATGGGTACAGCTAATAGAGAATTGTTATTTTAACCTGACTAAGCCAGAGTCACAGTTATATCAGTCTTTGTTATCAGCTTGTCAGCCACCTAATAAATACATTCCATCATCTCTGTGGGAGTTTCAGTCATTTAGATGGTAATTCCTCTTCATAGGTATGTTCTACACCAGGTGCCAAATATAATCATCTATAATGTTACTGGTGATGTATTTTAACACTTTTCATGTCCCTGCACTTGTGTGTGGTTTTATTATGTAGGAAGTGTCTGAATTTAAATTTATATGTCCCTTCCATGCAGGACATCTTCCTCTTGAAACTGGAAAACATTACTGCACTTCTGAAATGTGACAGCAAGACAAAGTAACAAAAATTTATCTCAAATCCAATTAAAATTCTTTGAGCAGTCTAAGCTACCACTGAATATTTTTTATGCTGGTCTGTTTGTGAAGTGTCCTATAAGCTTGGTGGTGCAGTAGAAGTGATTTTACAATATTTTTTTCATCTCAACTTTAGATATTCAGGATGTTTCTCTTCAGCCTGCCAGCCAGCTGCAAATGGCTCTGTAGTTGTCTCTCCACACTTACAGATTGGCCTTCTGGGAGGGAACAGGGACCAAGTGAGAAGATGGCATTAATAAAAGCTAGACAGGCTCTCCCACATTTTGTATCAGACTCCCAATCTACAAATCTGGGCCAGATCTTTCCCCAAGTACTTTTGGAAGCTTTTCTATCCAATGTGCTGTAAATGTGTATCAAGGAACAGTAATTTTAGCTGATTTTTTAGTTACTTTAGTGACTATGTTTATAAATTTTGCATAAATAGAGATGTTTAGGACTGTATCTATAACTTTAAGGTTTTTTTTAAGAATTGTTTGAGTAATACAAGCACAGTCTTTTTCAGACTTTAAAGAGAAGCAGACTTTACTGTAGAGGACTTCAGCCTGTAGCAAAGGGGGGGAAGGGAAGGGCTGTTAGCAGTATCTGCCACTATTGCCAGAATTTTCAACTGCCAAATCTGTAATACTTTAGGTCTGAAGTTTTCTGAAGGACAAAGCACAGCCCCTATTAATTCCCATCTTAAAAGTTCCATCTCCAAAGTCTGTCTTATTCTTTGATGTGTAAAAACTGAAGTGCATCCAGGATGAGGACTCACCTGTGAAAACATGGCAATTAGTTCTGCATGAAAGCAATCAAGTCAAATTCAAGAAGAAGAACAAGCTCTTCTGTCTCAGAGACTGTCCCAGAAGACCCTTCCAAAAGGATGATCAAGAATACTGGGAAATATTTAGCAGCAAAGGAATATCTTATTTGAAAAATAAAAGAGTGGTCCTCAAACCACTCAATTTTTGGTCTAAAGAGTTAAAAACCAAACAGCAGAACAAAACTTTAAAGTGTTAGGTCTGGAAAAAATGGAAATGAGCTGGAATTTGTATTCTGAAGAAGAGCTAAAGTAGAGCAAGAGAAGAAAACAGCTGCTTCAGGAATACAAACACTAAATTTATGAATGCAGAGAGGACAGTGGGATTGAGCTGTTTAATGCATTGTGTAAAGCACCACAACTGTTGGTTTAGAATATTTAACCAGGAAGGCTAAAAACTTAATCCAAGCTGGACTAAATTCATCAGTGCATTACTTCCCCATTCTTTTTGATTATTTTTTGAATTATTTATTTTCCTGCTCAAGACTGGAAAGACTGTATTGCAATAGAGAAGGGCCTCAGAAGTACCAGTGGCAGCCCCAGGCAGTGGTGAGTCCCCGGTGACACTGAAGTGACACCTGGCCCAAGCCAGGCCAACAAGGTTTGCTCACCACAACAGCCACCACAGCATTTAATTATTGCACTGCATTATTACACAGTTCATCTCCTAAATGGCTCCTTCAGAAAGCAACAAAGAGCAGAAATACTGAAACTAAACTCAGATGAGAAAACACAGATTTGGTTCCAGGAGTGAAACAAAGGTAATGTCACCAGGGAAATCCAGTAACAGGGCTATCAGGGATGTGGGGGGCTCCCATATGCTTGACATCAAATTTTAGCATCACTTTCTCATTTTTATTTTTTGTTTCTGTCTCAAATTTGGTTGCTTTAATCACCCTCAATAAAAAAGTTACCCTACACATAATAATGTATATGCTAATATAATATTGTCTATTATTTAAATAGGTTGTCTGCTACTTACCCTCAAACCAGCTGCAGCAGGTAAAGGAAGAAGGGGAATTTTGCCATTCTAATTATCTGTTGCTATTCTGGTTATCCTGACAGGCTCTGCAAGTCTGTACCAGTGGCAGAGGCCTGGAGAGAATTAGAATACATTAGAATTAGCTAATGAGTACAAAAGGCTACTGAAGCCTTCTGTCCCTACAAGCATGTTTATACACACACCCCACACTTTGCAGCACTGGACCAGAAACAAAACCAGATGAACTTTAACTCATCCTCAGGAACAATTTCTGTCCTCACAGCCACCACACACTCCTGCAATCAATAAGAGTGGAATTTGGATCAGTGAGTAGTGAAAGGGATCCGTGTATGCCTGGAGGAATCAGTCACTGAGGAGTGGCAGACTGCTTGTGACATAAGCCAATAACTGGTCCTCTCAGGAGAAAATGCTGTGGAGAACAAATGTCATTTCTCTGCAGGGAGTAAATGAGCAGAACTCTGCTCTCTGGGACTCCTTGCTGCTCACTGAAGGATTCAGTTCACTGGCAGCACTGACTTGCTGTGTTACACACGCTCCAGTGAGGCCAGGAGAGCCTTGGTGCTCCTGCCTTGAGGACAGAACTGCCTTAAAGTCATTCCAAATGGAGCCGAGCCTGGAGAGACCTCATAAAACCTCTGAACAATCACACATGACAACAAAATGCATCTTCCCTGGAGAATGGATAAACAAAGTGCTCAGCAGTGAGGGGATGAGCTTGCAGGTGACAAAAATCCACCTTTTTCCGCAGTCACACAGGACAAAGATCTGTGGGAATCCTCTGTAAGTGCAATTATGGCAGTTCTGGCTCCTTCCACCCTCAGCAGAGATTCACCAACATAAACCATCCTCTTTCTACTGGCTGTGGACAAAAATCTAAAATTAAAACCGATTTTTGTGACCGTTTGCTGAAATAATCAGTTTATTCTTGTTTACAATGACTCCAGCACATAAAAGAAACTGCTGGATCCATTATCAGTTACACTCTGCTTGCCAGTCTCAGCTATTTATGATGCTAAATTATACAGCCCAAGTACAAAACCAAAAGTTGCCAAAAATCAGGGAACTCAAACTGGGGAAGCAGAAGAGGTAGGAGGGACAAGCTAATGCCATTAGAAGCAATTGGTTGCCTCCTTCAAAAGGATAATCCCATGTGCTATTCAACAGGTCAATAATCAATACATTTCACCCATTTGAATACAGTTTAGCAGGCACTGTCCTGTGACAGCTACTGTCAAGCATACAATTTTTTTGGTCCTATTGCAATGAGTTTTGGTTGTGGGTTGAGTCCCAATTTCTAAGAGTATCCTAAATTACAAAAAAACCATTCTGCATGTTTTCATTTGGATTGCAAATGAAGCAAGGTGCTTTTATACCATGTCCTACTTCTTCCTAATGTATAAACTCCCTCTATAACTACTTACCTTATGATTTTAATTTAAAAGCTAATCTTCTAAAATTAATATTAATTAATATGGCTTTTTTTGTATTTCCTTACCACCTTCCAACGCTCTCAGTTGCAGGTTTGCAGCTGGAATGGCTCAGCCCCTCTGCAGGCTGCATCACAGATAACAAATCTGTGCCAGCTTGCTGAATAACCCCAGTGCTGCTCAGTCACTCAGAACTGCTCCATCTGTGTGTCCATCCATCCATCCATCCATCCATCCATCCATCCATCCACAGAGCCAGATGCTCTGAGTGCCTCACCCACCTCTCCTGAGGGATTCACATCCCAAAAATGCTCCTACCAGAGCAGCCCTGCAGGCAAAGGCAGCCCCAGCCCTGCCTGGAGCCCCCAGGTGTTTGTTCACCTGGGCAGGTGCAGTGCTGGCCTCTCAAGTCAACTTTGCTGCTGCCACAGATAGAGAGAGACCTGCAAAGGGGGTTCAGCAGGAGAAAATGAAATTACTCACTGGAAGAATTCTAACCAGAATTAATAGAAAGCAAACATTTCAGCCAGGAAGGAGAGCAGGTCAGAGATCAGGCAGATTCCATCAGACTGATGAGTTAAGGTTTCTCTTCACATTCACAGATCTGCCATCTCCATTGGTTTGCCACTGATAGGCATTTAGGCAACTCAATTATTCTATTATTGAAATTAGATAATGAGATAATTATATAAACTTCCTTTCTGAGCTCATACATGCTCTGATGACACAGGTTGCAGAAATATTCCTGCCAAGAATTTGATTATTAAATGTGAACTTGCTTCAGCAGAGATGCAGAAATGCCCTTGATTCTTTGTCACACATCTGTGCAGCTCCTTTTTAGTTCAGCACAAAGTTCAAGACATGGGATGTGAATCAGCAGCTAATCATTTTCCAAAATATTTGGCTTATAAATATTTCCTTAGAAGAAATAGTCTCTTTTAACAAGGGATTTTGTTGAAAAAGCTTTAATTTTCATTCTCATGCTTTACTAGGCACAACAAATCATTTTTTAATGAAAGATGGTAACAATATACTTACAAGTCATGTAAGCCAACGGACTATGTTTAATGAATAACCCTTGGACAAGGTACCAACGCATTTTAGTAGTTAAATTTCCAGGAAGATAAACATTCCATCACTCCAACATCAAAGCTGCTGCCTTGAGCAGCTATTCACTGCTGGGACATTTGTGGGAGCTGAAGTTGCTGCCTCCCAGCTGTTTGTTACCATCACTCTTTTGCCAAAAACAGCCAGAATGGGATGCTGCTCAGGCAGCAGGATGCTCAGTACCAGGACTCCCTCCTCTCTCCCAGGGGAACATCAGCCAAGTTAACTCCAGTCCAACTGGTCCTGCACTGTGGTGAATCAAAAGAAATGGAAGGATTTCTTCTAAAGAGTAAATGTTCAGTGTCACATGCACTTTATAACATGGTAAAAATAACTTTAATTTTCGAAAGAGCTGCTCCAACACTGAGCCTGTTCCATGGGCTGCAGCTGTTCCCAAACTGCTCCAGTGTGGGTGCCTTGCCATGGCATTCAGTCCTTCAGGAACAGGCTGCTGCACTGTGGGGACCCTACAGGGCCACAGATCCTGCCAGCAACCCTGCTCCAGTGGGGGATTCCCACGGGGACACAGCTTTGTTCAGGAATGCCTGCTCAGCTGGGCTCCTCCAGGGGCTGCAGGTGGATCCCAGCTGCCTCTGCAGGGGAACCTCTGCCCCAGAGCCTGGAGCAGCTCCTGCCCCTCCTGGCGTCTGCAGGGCTGTTCCTGCCATGTGCTCACCCCTGTCTTTTCCAGCTGCAGCTGCTCCTGTGCACAAACTGTGTCCCACATCAGCCCAGATGTGCTGCCACTGTCACTGCCAGGCTGAGCTGTCCCCAGAGCAGCCCCACACTGGAGCCTTGGCTCTGGCAGACGTGGGGGAACCTCCCAGCAGCTTCCACAGATCCTGCATCCCCTCCCCACCAAAACCTGCCCATGCACAGGGGACAGAGGTGACTGAACCTGCCCATGCACAGGGGACAGAGGTGACTGAACCTGCCCATGCACAGGGGACAGAGGTGACTGAACCTGCCCATGCACAGGGGACAGAGGTGACCGAACCTGCCCATGCACAGGGGACAGAGGTGACCGAACCTGCCCATGCACAGGNCCAGCCTGGCCATGCACACAGGACAGAGGTGACCCAGCCTGGCCATGCACACAGGACAGAGGTGACCCAGCCTGCCCATGCACAGAGGACACAGGTGACCCAGCCTGCCCATGCACACAGGACAGAGGTGACCCAGCCTGCCCATGCACACAGGACAGAGGTGACACAACAGCCACACCAGCAACGGTTCCAGGAGCCAAACTGAGCTGCCAGGAGCAGTCAGAGCTGGGCCACGCTCAGTCCCCACCATCTGGAAGCCTCTGGCCAGAGGCACAAGATTTGTCCCCGGCAACTGGAACCTGCAGAAGGTTTAGATGCCTTTGCATCACGCAAATGCACTCTCTTTCTGACATAGCAGCAATCCCCAACTACAGTCCTGACTGCAGGAATATGCTGCTAAAATTGTGAGAAGGGGAAAAAAAAAAAAAAAACAGCTGAGAGAATATCCTTGATAAAGCAGCAGTGGCCTGGGTGTCAATTAGGCCTAGGGACATACAGATTTTTTACTGTAAGACAGAACTGCTGGTTTTAGTCCTACAGGTGGATTCATTTATAAATGCTGACCCTGACATATAATTTCCAATAAAAGCTGTGCTTTTCTATCTACTTTCCATCTTTCAGCTGAGACATTAGCATTTCTTATTCAATGTTCTTCCCTCTCAAGCATTACCTCAGATTAATTGGCACTGTATAAAATAAGTTCCTGGGTGCACAATGGTAACCATGGTAGCCTTCATCCTATCTTCACAATGCATATGCAATTCAGTTCTCAGGAAAACATAATTAGTACGTAGCATAATACATTCTCTCCAAACACATCACCGTGCTAAGAAATACACTAAATCAAAGCAAATGATGCCTACAGCCTCCACCCAACTGGGCTGCCGTTGCTGAGCAGTTACATTACAAGTGAATGTACTCTGAAATAGTTTTGCTGCAGCATCCCCGACTTGCACAATGTGCTTCTCTCCCCGTGTGCCTCTGCTTTCTGGCCAAAGGGTGGCAATGTTCTCCTGACTATCACCAGATGGGCAGTGCAATTGCATTCCTGCAGGAATAGGAACATCTCTTTGCAGCCAAGGCAGAAAGCTCTGCATCATTAACTGCACTGCTAACTGGGTCCCAGTACATCAGCATTGACCCCTTCAGCTACAGGAACAGAAATATTAAAATACAGTTTGGGCTGTTACCCAACGAGCTGTGTGAAAGTACATTCACGTGGATCTCCTGATGGGGAAATTAAAAAGCATATGCAGCTTAAAAACCAAGTGTGTTCTCTGTTCCTTATCACACATAATCAGGCCCTGCTGAGGGTGCTCCTGACGTGTTTGCACAGGACAATCACTGCTGTGCAGGCAGCGAGAGGTTTCACAAGCCTGCCTGCCCAGAAAGTGCCACCCAGCCCCTTGAGATTTCGACAGAAGCTGATTTAACTCATTTGAGAAGTTTCCCATGGCTCCTTTGGGGATTTGCCAGTTGTGAGGATTGAAATAATCTGAAGCAAACATCTGCAGGGAGGCCTTAACAGCACACCCACAGAGAGTGGCAGTGGCACAGCAGCACGGGACAGGCTGTGCAGCTGTCACTGCTCTAATTAGTGCACCACCAATCCTGCAGTTAATGGCACAAACTGGGAATAATCTCATGGAGGAATAAACTGCTGCCCTTGTGCTGGACCCACTCCCACGATTACCAAACACAGCGTGTCCCACACCCAGACATTCAGCCAGACTCCCTAAGACACTAAAAGAGAAATTATGTTTTTCCTGGTGTTTCACAGTGGAAAAGTTACACTTAGAGACCCACAGAAAAAAATCCATTTTTAAATGCCACCATTATCTCTTAAATTAGTGTTAGCTACAAAAAGCTAAATGAGAACCACTTCTGCACAAAACAGGAGTAACAAGAGTAAGGAGGTGTCCAAACCTGTCCAGGATAGTTGGTACTTAGCAAACATGAAAGTAATTGAGTTCTTCATCTGAATACATATTGGTTTGTTTAGTAAAATGTTAAAAAGGCTGCTTTCATTAAGTCTGGGATATCAGTGTGTCAGATGAAAGCAGGCATTCACTACACCTGTGGTAAAAATTCAGACAACTGTTTTTGGACCCCAAATCAACCTAGCAAATATGATACCAAGTAGTTGCCTGGTAGTTAATGCATCTTATCCCAGAATTCTTAGCAATATTCATATTTACAATATAGATCTTCACTTTATCCCCTGTACGTGTGCACGAGAGGAAATACTTTCCAATCCACACTAAAAAACTCTGAACCAGCTCTAGTATTTTTAAATGCTTTTGATAATCTTATTTGACCTTTCCTTTATACCAAAGACATGCTGTGGACACTTCTCTCTTGTGCCCTGGCAGTGCTGTTACCAGCACAGAATGAACTGACATCTCCACTCTCTCACTGCCACCCCTGCAGGTGCCAGCCTCACGTCCCAGTCTGCCAGGAGAACACATCACAGCCCCATTTCAGACATCCATGGCAAAAGGGAGCATTATGAGCACAAAATTCCAGCCACCCACATGCTAATGATGCATGTGCATCTGATTCCACACATTCTGACTTTTAGATATGTCAGGGAATGGAAATGAACATTTCTGTCAAGTAACAGTGCTACAAAACAACTTTTCAGGTAAAAATGTCATTATTTCAATTATACAGAAGCACAGAAATGCCCTCTGTTAACAATCTAACACTTAAGTAGACACATCACACTTTCCTTTTATGGCCATTATAAAATCTATTTGGCAAAAAAATGGGGACAACTGGTAAAATGGCACATTTTATGTGCAAAAGCATGCTAGTGCAGGAAAAGCTATTTGTCTTCATACAGGTGATGACATTTATTTCATGCAATTACATTGGCTAATCTATCATCACAGAAGTGTTACATGACACCAACTTCACATTTTTCTGAAGATACAGCATTTCATTACATGTTTTGTCACCTGGTCTCATCACGGCAGCAACTCAAAGAAAAGCTTCCAAGTGGCTCTGATAATTGCTGGACTCACTGCACTCACAGCTATCCTGGGAGAGAGGAGAAATGTTAATTAGTGAGCACAAAAAGGAACAAAAACAAACCAAGGCTCAGGTAGCAGAGTTTGGGAGCAGGATGATCACAAACACTATCTGCCACACGTTTCATGTTCTGTTTCTGTTACATAAACTTGGCTTTGCTTTCTGTAAAACGCCCAGGCAAGACTATCTGTGACTGCAGAACATTTTGAACCCACCCTGCTAAAACAGGGATTGCTGAGCCCTCAGAGTAAGAGTTTTTATAACCCATCACATGAAAGGTAAATATAGCATGGGGGTGGGGAAAAAATCAGTGACTGGATCTTGGGAAAGATAATTAGGTACACTCAGCTGTCCCATGCCAAATGGCTGGGGGAAATCTTACAGGCATGTAAGTAACAGAAATACAAGTCAAATGTTCTATTATTATGCTAAGTAATACAATTTAGGCACTAACAGTGTAAAATACTGAAATATTTTAAATGCCTTTAAACTGCTGAAAACAGATTTTCTTGGTCATTAACTGCTGAACATTAGAATTTTTTTCCCATTAAGATTATTTAATGTTTGTGAAATTATTTGAACATCATTTAATTACTTGAAATTCAGAATCATCACCAGTTCCAGCCATCCTTTCCAGAGAAACCGTCTTCAACTGCCAACACGCCACATATTTACCAACCATGAATGTCTATGTTTAGTGAATAAAATGTATAGATCTATGCACTAGGAAGCAGTGCTCCTCTCAAAGTCTCGGGGTTTGGTACCAAAAAGATATGGCGTGATTCATGAGAGAAAAAGCTCCCAAGGAAAGCTGAAAGTGAAGAGCCTAAAAAAAGCTTCTTCCACTGAAGTGCAGTGGAAAGACAAAATCAGCAGCATTTTTTCAAACAAAGGAGAAGCTGTTGGAATTACCACGAGCAGAATTTCACACCACAAATCCTACGCAGAAGCTGCTCTTTTTCTCCAAGCCAAAATGCCAAGTTTCTGGATCAATATTGCAGATCCACAACTTGCAGATGCAATCCCAAGGTATAATGGAATGCAAGATGCCTCCAGACACTAACTCAGAACCAGGCAATGCAGTTAAAATATCCCAGTGATTTGCAAACCAGCAAGGTTTTATGAACCACTTCAGATCACCTCCCATATTTTTAAAGTACTATGTGTACATTTATACAACAAAAGGAAAATGAAATCAGCATGACACCAGCATTCATCTCTTTGATGTCTGCAGCACACTTATGTCAAGATTTCTGCTGTAATACACTTTAAAACTTTCTGACAATTTGCAGATTTCCTGAACATTCTGAAAGTGTTCAGACGCACTTACGGTGTTGGCAGTTTTTTTCTCATTTGGGGAGGAGGGATGACATTATTAGAATTAGAGATATATTTTGCAGTAATTTCCCTGGTCTGCAAGTACAAATAGAGGTCTGTGCTTGCTGCCACCCAAGCTTACTGAGTTGACCCCTTGTCCCAAGAGCTGAAACTAAATACAGTCCATGTATTGCAGATATAAACTGAAGTTCCAAAACTCGTGTTTAAAATACTTACCAAACCACACAGTGATTTAAATTCAGATTTCTGGCTGTGTTCATGAGCATTAAAATCACGTGAGATCTTCCCCATCAGCCTTCAGCCCAAGACTCCTCTCCTATACTCATGAGTGTAAAATACTCATTTCTCCTTTTTTGTTAAGCCAGATGTTATTAAGGATAAATGGAATAAGGATTATACATAATTATTATATAAACAACAGTATATATAACATATATATATACGTGCATGCAAATGCACCTTCAAGGACACAAGTGGTGGCTTCTGCTATATAAAAAAATAAGGCTTCCATTAGGAAGAGGCTGGTGACAGTAACTGCCCAAGTGACAACAAGAGGCATGGTAAGAGTTTTGCCACCAATGTGAGCATTACAAACTCTGACACCCATCACTACTGACTTTTTTACCAGATCACATTTCACAATGTGTCTGAGAGTCCTCTAATTGCCATCAACAATATTCTGTTAGTAGGTGCTGCAGCAGAATATTCTGCTACACACCATTCAAGTCACTTTCAGCAGGCCAGCCAGATCAGTTGAAAATAGGTATATTCAAGGTGTATTGTAAAATGCAGCAATGATTAACCGTGAAATAGTCACTCAAGAACTGAGTCTTTTCTTTAAACAACCCTGGTTTACAAATGCTGTCATTTCTCACTACAGATAGGAGCTGTCATTCAGGGGAGCTGTCACTGCAGTGACACACTGCAACGTGAGCTCTGGGGTAATTGTGCTGATTAGGAAACAAAATATTCATGTCCCATTTGAATGAACGAGAAAATTGTAAGACAAATTCGTGCTTGGTTAAGTTAATAAAGTACCTTGTCTTCTGATGTGTTCCTGTGGGAAGTGGGAACCCAAAAGTGTGCATCACACGAACTGACTGCAATGCCTTTTCACATGGAACTCTCTGTTCTTTCCAGGGTGATCACTTCAAAGGTTATCTCCAGTTCATATATCCAGTTTCTGGAAATGAGAGAGGGCAACAGATCAAGAACAACAGTGCAGTAGCTAAACATTGAAATGTAGAGCTGTCAATTAAAAAGCAGTAAAAATTACAAACAGTCCAACAGAAATGCATGACTAACTTGGGGGGCCTTTTCCCTCCAGTTTTCTGGAGGTTCCAAAACACTGGGAAAAACCAACATTTTTATCAAGAGCAAATACTATGCAAATCCGACACAAGCACTAGTTTATTTGCCATAAATACAGTGTACAGAATCTTGAGTCAGAACAAACTTAACAAAGATTGGACACCTGACTTTCCCTGCCAAGCTAACAATCTCTGTGTAAGAGTTTTTTCTGGAGAACTCCTGAGAAACAGAAAGAAGGAGGAAAGCAGCTTACCCTGCTATGCTAAAAGCCACCAGCAAGGGATAATTCTCTCTCTCCTTTCTCATTCATAATGGTGCTCTTGGAAACAGATTTATTTTGTACTTCAATGCCTAATAACAGCTGTTATGCATTTATTGTCCCACTACCCTGACACAGTAATGTTATCCTACTTAACTCTGCGACTCTTTCTGACACAAAAACACACCCACCACGACATTCTCTAATGCTGTGCCAAACTGGCAGGGACCTGGGGCTCCAGGGCTCTTCCCAGTGCTCACTGCACTGCATTTCACTCGCCCAGTGCTGATGGGTACAAGTCAGCACAGGCTCATTGCTAAAAGCACAGAAACCCCAGCAAATAGGAAATGCCCCATTTTAATGCCAAGAGTGGCAGAGCTTTGCTTTCAGACAGAAGCATTTAAAGCAGCATTGCTGTGTTGTTTTATTAGGGATATTAGGGATATTTTTCAGACACTCCCAGAGTCCATTTCAGTTCAACAGGACATCGGCTTTAAACCCAACATTTCTAAGTCCCATTCCCACAGACCTGCCCTCACCTTCTGCTCCCATCTCCACTGATTTCCTGTGCCCTTGTCAGAATTTGATTCACCCATCCCATGGCTCCTTACACAAACCCCAAATGGTGGGCACAGACATGACTTTCTCAAGATAATTCTTCAGCATTATCGAGCTCCACAAATGTCACCATTTTTCCAAATGGGTTTGACTGGGGAGGGGGTGTGGAAATGAGGAGAGATACTAAAAGCACAATGGGCTTGTCCACAATTCCTATTTCCTTCTAGAACCAAAGAAGACTAATTTCATAAAACTTTCTCAGTGCCTGGTCCTTTTCAAACACAGATGCTACACACAGCTAGAAATCTTAATTTGTTTGTAGCAAGAGATTGTTAAGCATAAAAAATTAGACATTTCTAGCAGTCATGTCTTTTTCTCCCTAATTACTCTTAAAGACAGAGTTTAAAAAGTCCAAGTCTTACTATATACTTGCAAAGTTCCTTACAGAAATTCTCATGAATTTCCCTTCTTATGTCCAAATCATCACGTGTTTGTAACCTGGTACAGTGAATTGGTTCAGAATTTCATTTAAAAGAGAAAAAAAGGGGGGAAAGAAACATGGGACGGTGGAGCTAAAAATGGATATTTAGAAAACAGAGTAAATATTAGTCACAAATAGTTTAGTTCATATTTTCTTCTGAGTGAGCAATAAACTGAAAAAAAGCTGAGAAGCTTCTTTCAGCCATATTTTCTATGATCTGCAGTTGTTATATCACACAAAGTGGTACTTGAAAGAAATTCTATTTGTATTAAAAATGAAAAGCTTATGTCTCTCTTATTTAGGCAAAAACCCCCACGGTTCAGCAGGCATAAAAGTATTTGTTTATTCGATCTTGTTACCTATTCTGTAAGTTTTTATAACCTTTTAAAACATGAACTAGCACACGGTGTAATAGCTTCTCCAGTTTTCCCTGAAAATCCTTCCCAAACAGTAGCTTAAGCTCTTTAAACACTTGTCCAACATTCTCTGCATGCATTGACACCATGGAATGTCTTCCAATAATAAAGAAAAGTAACAGCATAGTATTTTATTTTTCATTTTCCCTGAGCTGTAACTCGTATTTGCAAGATAATGATTACTTCATGAGCAATTAACCCATCATGTGCTTAAGACAGAAGCTGTTTATTCTGCATTTTTACAGCCAAAACAGAAAGGGTGGGTTTGTTTTGGCAATTTCATGCCGATTACTTTTGGTATTAATCTGAAAATCTTAAATCAGTGGGACTACCCTGAACATTCCTGAAGGCATCAGCCACAGAGGAATGTGTCAGTCTTTTCTTTCAGTAACAAAATGAAATAAAGCAAGGAAACGAGCTGGAAGGAGCATGTCATAAATATTTTCCAGAGGAGACACTCTTCATGCATTATTCCTCTGCTCACACACACTGGCTGATAGGCACCAAGTGGGCGAGCAGGAGGATGCCTGCTCTGATTCCTCTCTGATTCTCAGATTATTTTGCTCTTACAGAAGCAGCTGAGATGAACACACAGGATTCTTCTCTGTTTGCTCCCCAAATGAAAGCTTGTCTGTCCCTGAGCTTTCTCCACGACAGAGTGAGCAATCAGGCTCTGGCTGTGGGCAGAGCTTGGTGTCCAGGGCAGTGCTGGCAGCCAGGCACAGCCCAGTGCTCCACCTCAGCTAAACCAGCACAGGAATTTGGGGTGGATACAATCCAGCCTTAAAAGGCCATATTTGAAAAGAAACCATTTGGAGGAGTTCCTCATCTACCTGCAAAACAGCAGACAGAAGCCCAAGAGACCTTTTAAAATAAGACAGGGACTTCCAAATTGGGAACATCTCAATATAGGGAAGGTCCACAATTCATTTTTCAAACCAAAATATTGACCTAAAGCCATGTTTTTTGAAAAGTAACTATGTTTCAGGGTCACATAAAACTTTGGAATTTGGTTTTTCTGCAGTTATTGTAATCATAGCTCCCAGTCAAATTGAAGAGCACGAGCTAATTGAGCTCAGAAAGAAATATATTCAGCTCAACCCCTGTTGAAGCACTGCCTCCTTCTTCATGCTGACTTCTATTTAAACATGGAGAAATGACTCTTTAAAAAAAAAGAAAATTGAATTTGAAACCACTTGGGATCAGCGGGATCAAAAACCAGCCACTACTTCTTGGAAAGAACCAGTCAAGGAAGAACTGAATCAAGGGTAAAGCAGCTGGGCTAAGACCTGGGTGAAAAATAAGAATAATGATCAAATTTGTAGCATTGCTTTAGTCACTGCTCAGACACTTCAGGCAAGAAAGAGATTTGGGAGGTAGATTGTCAACCAATATCACCTCAGACAGCACCAGTGCAGCTGACTTAGCCAGGTTTACAGAAGCTTTTGATCTCAGAATGAAGGATTTTCAGAAATCCTTTAAGTTTCAAAAGTGAGAGGAAAGTGAGGCAGCTCAGGCTGAGAGGGAGTACAGAAACCATCCTCAGTACAGGGAGAAGCACAAACACACACAGACCACCAGAACATCCCAAAAACCCCAACAGAAACAAGCTATGAACCATCAAATCCAAAGCAGAAGAGTTCCCTTCAGCCCCCAGCTCTCTGGTTTAATTATTGTCCATTCACTGTCCAGGCTGCACCTTCACATGAAGGCTTTTTAAACCTGCAAAATTGAAATCCACAGAGGCTTCATATTTACTGCTGCTGAACACCCCTTCAAATCCTTCTGGAAGAAAGTATTTAGAAAAAGAAATCATCATTATTTCATAAGAAAATCAAACTAACATGCAATCCTTGTTCTCTCACAGCCTTTCTTGTCTCCACTCTCTCAGAGAACTTTTAAATCTGAAAAGCCAGTCAGACTCATGTTGTAAGGATTAGTTCTAAAAAGAGAGCAACATAAACTCAGAAAAGAAAAAAAAACTCATTTCCACTGTCCTTGAAAAGAACAGAGAACTACAGAACTATTTTTGCCCATGAAGCCTAAAAAAAAGGGGAAAAGTTAAAAATAAAAGGATCAAATAATTTAAAATCAAATAGATATTTCTATGTAGAAAAATATACTGAAATAATTCCAAAGAGGAACAAAGAAGTTGCTCATTTCTTCTTGACTCCCATAGTTTTAAAATCCATACTCTGACAATTCACACTGACTTCTGGCACAAAGGATTCCAGCCAACTGATAAAAAAATCTTGGTGAAAAAAACTTAATATTCCAAATTCAGATTAACAAACATATCACATCAAAGCTTTTTTCAAAGATTATGCAATGGCAGGCTATTTAATAAAGTTATTATTTTTTTCTTCCCTGAATTCTTCATCCCAAATGTTCCATTTTGGTTACTTTGATGTATTTTATATTCACAACGTGCAGTTTGAATACAAGAAGAGAACACAAATAGTGAGGATGTTCCTAATATATCAATTAAAAAAAAATCCTGACATGAAAGTTCTTTTTTGTAAAGTTACAAATCCCAAGGAAGTCTGGATAAAACTCTGCTCCCTAGACAAGTTTACTACCACAAATTATTAGTGCATTTATCTGCTAGCTTGTCACACATCTTTTTTTTCCTCACATTATTCTACAAAATTAGGGTAAAAAATAAATACTCAACTGGAGGGTCTGAGTCCTTAAACAATATTCTGTGCCGCAGCTACATTTTAAGGTTCTTTTTAGGCAATGTAAATATAATTTCTGGTAGTAGTTAAAACATTAATCCAAACCAACAAGACTTAAGGGCACCTGCCAGTTCAGATTTCTGAGCAGCATTTTAGCTGACAGCAACTGTACACTGCTTAAAAGTCAGTTTAATTTCTACATAGTGAAGAATAATTCTTAAGGAAGTCACTGAACTCCTGCTCTACTGGAGACCCAGCCAAGGCATTAATTAGAGGTATTAGAGGTACCAATTTAGTAAGATGCTAGGTTCTAGTGAGGGTTTGTGAGTATCAGGTTTTCTCTGCCCAGCAGCTCACAGGCATTACAGCTCCAGAGAGCAGTTCAGGGTTCAGCCAGCACAAAAGCAGCACCTCCCACACGTGTTACTGCACAGCAGAGGCAGAGGAGGAAGCTGCTGGATAGGGAGTGCTGAGAAAGAAATGAGAAATAAATTCTGTGCTGGCTGCTGGTGCTGCAGACGTTTGCTGCACCTTTATGGTGAAGTGGGGTGAAGAGAGGTCGGTGCTACCAACACAGCCTCCTCTGCTGCCTTGAGAAGGCTGCCCTAGAACAGAGGCTGGATGGGGTTAAAGAATTAAAAGGATCACCTCAATGGATCCACCTTGGGCAGCACAAGGGCCCACCAGGGCTGCACCCAAAATGAACCAAAATGGTCCCAAAACGAACCCAAGATGAACCAAAATGGTCCCAAAATGCACGAGCGCTCACGGGGTCTCTCACTGTGGTCAGCTCTGCTCCATTTGCATATTGGAGTTAATTATCCAATTCTAGCTTTAGCCCATGCACTCCCATCCTGCTTG
>VYZP01003302.1:0-46559 GCA_013400635.1 Hypocryptadius cinnamomeus
GCAAATGCATGCTCCTCCCTCAGCTCCCTCCAGCCCTGCTCCTGCAGTGTTTCTCCAGCTCCTTGAAGCCACAGTGAGCTGAGAAAGCAAAGGATATTATCTGGAGGAGGCTAATGTAACCAAGATCTACAGTAGAAGAGCTAGGAATACACATGATGCATGAAGGCAACCATGGAGAAAGTATTCAAATACCAAGCTTGAATATTCAATATAACAGAATATTCAGATCTCTGCTGGATTTACTACAGTGACTGTTTATATGTACTTTTTAGTTTCTGTACTCTTTCCTCACATGTATGAGAGAGGCATCCTCCAATATCACTACTGCTTCAAGCAATAAAAAAATCAGTCACTGTCTTTTTCTCAGCAGAATCTCTTCCCCACAAGAAGTGTTCTGAATATGTTGTCTTTGTTGTCTACTAACAAGAAACAGCATAAATCCACCATGCTCAAGGCAGGGAATAGCAAATCCAATGTGCACTAACAATCACCATAGAATCATGACATTGGGCTTCACATATCAATGTACATCACAGAAAAGATTGAGAAAACTTCTAGAGTTTCTCTAGAATGGGAAGTGGTTCAGGAAATTTGCATCCAAAACTGCAGGAGGAAAAAAACTGCCCAACTAAGAAAAAAACCTAAACAACCCTTCCCAAAAAACCACACAAAACACCAACCACACAGACAACCCCCAAACCTCCTCTTATCTTGAAACTATGAACAGTAAGAAAAATTACCAAATTATAGAATCTTCATTCTTAACATCTGTATCACTAAGAAAACAAATGTTACTGCTCTTTATTTCAGGCGACTACAACCGTTGGATGTTTTTCCTTTTGATAAAAGATTAGTGGAAGCTCTTGAAAAGATGTATATTGGCTGAGGAGCAGAAGACATCAGTGTTCAAAGCAACACAGAAGACAACAAAGAGAACTTCATAACAACAAAACACTATCACAATTCATTATAAAATCTGATTTTCTAATTGCAGAGTGGAGCTTTGCTGTGCAGAAAGCACACACAGAAATCAACATGGACAAAAAAGTTAGGTAATGGAGCTTAACAGGAACATATTTTTGGAGAGTAATGTTATTAAAAATTACAGCTCTCTCCTACTGCATGCACTTTAGTCTTAGATTCATCAGCTCTCATTCAAATATTGCCAGCAGACTCGCAGCTACAATTCTCCCAGTTTGTTCCAGAGAACAGCATCAAGACTTCAATTCTCTGACATCCCAACAAAATTCTGCCATGTCATTTCAGCCTCCAAATTGCAGTGCTTGAAACAGTGAGAAAAGACTATTTGTAGAAATAGTTTCTCAAGTTCACTTGGACATGTTCACCCATCACAAGCTTCTTCATTTGTAGACCTGGAATCTCCAACTAGTCATGTATTGCTATATTTAAAATACTCAACATTTTTGTCAGAACTAAGATATAGCCTATTTATTCCTGCCAATTAACATTCATGATTATATTTAAAATTAATGTGACTTGCAGTGCTTGCAAAGCCAGTATCCATTAAGTGATCTAGAAGTTGTACTGTTAGTACTATCTTGCATGGCACACCACAGAAAGCTGCACAAAAACCAGAAAGAAAGGCATCCAAAAGTGGTCTCATTTCCTCAGTAGGTGTAGAAACAATATCCTCAAAATGCCTTGAGAGACTGTCACTCAGGAATGGCAGAAAGCCTCTTTACTGCCTACCAGCTATTCTGGGTAAGACACAGAGTGCAGTTATAATCTGAAGCCAGTTTTTCTGAGCTGCCTCAGCCCTTCCAGTTACCAGTTGTTGATCACTCTCTAAAAGACAATCCTCACAGTTGTTCTGCAGCTGTTTAGCAGACTGAGAAGAGTTGTTGTCTAAGTTTCACATGTTCAATAAAATACTTTATTACCCATGATAAGAAGGGCAAGTACATTCTCTTAGAATACAGTAGCTGGCACCATTAATTCTGTCCAGGCCAGTTGTGCTTACTGATCCCTCTTCTTTTCCTGAGAGGAAACAGCTGAATGTCTCTGCAAATGCCAGCAGAATACAACAGCTGATTTACAGATATCATAGTCATTAATAACTGACTGATAACAACCAAGTGCTGTAAATTTCCAGAATGTTCACATACTGAATGAATAAGAAGCTTTCTACTAATATCCAGCAGCCCTGAAACAAGCCCTACACAAAGCTCCAAAAATATGCCTTTGGTTATCTTGAGACTTTGCAAATCTACGTAGTTCTCTTTCACAAACCAGTACTTGCTTTTCAGAAATAGCACTGCAGAAAGACGATGCTAGTGCAAGAGAAGCTCCTTCAGAAGCAGCTTCCCCCTCATTCATTTTCCTCCTTGTTTACACCTACATTTATTCTCCTTTCATCAGCTTTCATCTTTATCTACATCCCAAATGTGTTTTTCCACAGTTAGGTTGAAACCCACAACATGGATTTTTCAATTCTATTGATCAAGGATTAGCATACCAAGGAGTCTTACAAGAAAGCTACACTACACATACTGTGTATGACTTCCCACAGCCCTATACACATCCCTCATATGAACAATTTTTTTCTGACTCTAGATGACCCATTTATTTTTGTGCTTCTATAAGCCATTACCATTGCTTCTTCTAGCATTAGGGTGCATTAATTAAAAATACAGAGCAGTTTTCCAATTAATTTGAATTTTAATTATGGAAAAGAACACAAATACTATGAAGTGATCTGTTAATATTAGGATTTCACTATGCAGCACCGACTGTCACCCACTGCTGCCTCTTGGTCTGATGCAGCAATCAGCTGCATTTTCAACAAACGGTGCTTGTATGTTTTCTGTCCTTGATTCAGACAAAAACACTTGTCTTGACCATTTGCTATCAGCAATTTGAAACAAAAGAAACTTATCTTAGCACAGTTCAAGTTTGATTGTACAAGGATCATTTTGTGTTCTGAATATGTAATTTGAGCTTTTGTGATCACATTTCTTCCTTTGCCACATTTTTCAGGATGGTCCAGTATGTTGGAATCTCACATAATGCAGCTTAGTTTGTAACAAACTCAGTTCTTTCTAAGTGATAAATTTTGTTTTCTTTTCACTAAATATTGCAAATTTCCATGCACATAGGTTGTGAAACAAATAAAAATAAGGGATAACTTGCATTTAATAACTTTTTTTTAAATTTGGCAGTACATTTTAAACAAACTGGAAAAGCCAGCAGTAAGAAGAAATACTTTCAAGGTTATCAATATTCTTCATTAAAAAACCCTTCGATCTTTCCTGTTTTGAATTACAATTTTGCACTACAAAGCATATACAGCAACTACAGGGCATAACAACAACATTTTAATTTTAACTTTTCAGTGGTGATATTTTATATACTACATTGGGAAAATTCAAGGTCTTTTTGTTGTGAAACAGACATCTTAGAGTATGACAGAAAAACCATGCTTATATTAATATTCACTGGTTGCAGATTTCAGGAAGAGTACTAGTAGAATCTTTTTTTTTTTTTAATGTGTAACTGGGAGATATCATTAAATGGAAATGGCACACATGGCAATAAAGAAAGAAACCTCCTACACAGATGTAGGATGCTTATCTAGCAGTGTGGTTCTAAAATAGAAGTTCTTAATTTCCCCAAGTGTGCTGCAGTAAAAAATTAAAGGTATTATTCTGACATGATACTGCACAGCAACAAGGTCATTTTCATCTACATAATGCTCAGGTCATTTATAAAAATTAAATAAGTAGTTACACTAAAATGGATTTAAGAAACTGTCAATAAAATAAAGAACAGGAATAAAGAACAAAATAAAGACAACAGGAAGATCATCCTCTGCAGCAAGCACTTCAGTATTTTGTTTCTTCCCTTTAGGATGAAGAAAAGGCACAGACAGATAAGGAACCAAAATAATGAATAAAAGTTTATGACTATCAAATAGTAATAATCAGTGTTAGATTAAACTGATTACACATTGTACTCACTTTTTATGGTATTAGAAAGTTTTCTAAAATACCAAATGGTTAAATGGCCCAACATTCATGGGAAATACTTTTGAGCCTGTGTTTTCTTTACCGAATTCACATCTCAAGGTGCGTTATTGTCATATGATATTTTTCTTTATTTACAAAAGAAGATTTACCTTAAAATTTACCTTAAGATTTACCTTAAAATTTACCTTAATTACCTTAAGATTTACCTTAACATGAATGTGATTCTTCAAGATGTGTCTTACTGATAGTCTTCAGTGTAAACCTATATAAAAATCAGTAGTTTTGACTAGCAAAGTATGTTTATAGAGCAAAGCTTCCTTATCATCACAAAAATTGTTAATGACAGAGCAAATCCAAATCCTACCTATGCCCTTTGGCCTGTCAGAACCCAGATGAAGGTTTTGAAATGATGACAAAGAAAGATGGGTTGAGACATTTCCAAGCATGAAACATCAGAAAACCAAGTTACCATTAAAAATAGCGATTGTTTCTTATCTGTATACTTACCTGTACAGATGAAGCCCGCTTTGTGATTAGGCAGCAATTAGCATCAGAAGGCATTAGTCTCATATGACATCTTAGTGTCACCTGCAAAACTTTCCCACAAATAGCCCTGTCTCAAGCTAATGCTCAGTCCACAAGTGATACATCGTGGAGTTTGTTTCTTTTTACAAAAGAGGACCTGCATGAATAAAAACTGCAAAAGCAGGATCAAGTCAGAAGTGGATGGCATAACTTGAGTTGGATGATAATTTGCTCTCCCCAGCTGTCTACCCTTTCTAAAATCTTCAGCCAATAGGGTTGAACTGGTCACAAATCACCTTTAAACTGGCTCCATGGAATGTCACTCTGACATGAGTCAGCTGAATAGCTCAGTTCAACCTCAGCAGCTGTCTCAAGCTACAATTTTTCTATTCATATATTGCATCACTTATGCTGATTCAGAGTCACTGCACACGGCTGTAATGACCTAAGGTGTTACTGTCCTCTCCTGAAGTTACTGCATCCACAGCTTTGCTGCCAGAACAAATAATCTGCAAGCTCCTCCTAAGGTATTTCATGCAAACATATGTGGATTAGCTCAAGTTACACTCAATAGCACTTTGTGCTGTTGGCTGACATTGCATCGAGTGAACAGGGGAGGTTTCTCATTATCTGGTCTCATGGCTCAGCAACAAGGGCAAGAAACAAAACTGAAGCCTAGTAAACTAATAGTTTAGAAAACCAGAAACACCAAATCTACCAGAGATGACTTTGCAATAATTTTTCTTGCTGCAGCCTGAAATGGTGCTTTAGACTTTGTAGGATAAGTGAACTGGTTTTGTTACCCAAGAACATGGTGTTCGACCGAGTTCTTCCACAAGGCCTCTTTTTCAGTGGAGAAACACACCTTTTCTCAAGTTACCTCACTTCTCTGAAGAATAGATTAAAAATGTTTCTCTAACTTTCTGTACCCTTAGAAAAATTCTTCCCTCCAGTGGAAGATGACATCTTACTTTCCTACCATATAAGAGACATTTACATCAAAAATAAGGATTTAAATTGTGCTGAGCATTTCTATTCACAGATTCCATGAAGGATGTTCCTTGAGAGACCTCATAGACCACTTTGCTCCCTAAACACACAGGCTAAAGAATGTGCTGTGACTTTGAGCTCATGCATACCCCAGGGAATTTTTACAGCCAAAACACACCTCCACTTCAGTTACATAAGCAACATCTGCATTATTCATCTAGAGAGATTTAAAGACTACTTATTATGGTGACATTAATGAAAAATAATAAAGAAAAGGCACATATCTGCCAAGAATGCATTAATGAAAAATAATAAAGAAAAGGCACATATCTGCCGAGAATGAGCTACCCATGAACGTGGCAATGTGTAAAAGGAGAATTATTATGGCATACACTCTTAAATATGACCCATGAGCCCAGCAAATCCTGGAATTTAGATTACTTTGTACTTTAAAAACATCTAAGCCTCACAGTGTAGGCAGAATATGTAAGTTTGTTGCTTCTATATTAAGAGCAGGTAAACATGAACAGACTTGATGTCTCCAGACTTTGATTTTTGAGCTCTATTTTAACTATTAATTTTGGCTTCTCTGAAATTGATGGCAATATGATTTTAACCATTCTTAACAAAATAGCTGTTTCACTTTTACACTTTGTCCAAGCTTACACATGATTTTGGGAGCCAATGACTTTTTCTCCACGAGCCTTTTTCCCTCCCCTCTTTGTTCAAAAAGGATCAAATGGGAATATTTTAATTCACCATGTGGTTAAGAAATGTTTTTTCTTTCTCAAATTTGCCTGAAGTTGGTCAGAGGATACCTTGAGGATCTGTTCAGTGATGTAAGGCTCCCCTGAATGACATTCCCTATTTGGGTAGGCAGCAGTGATTTGCTGTCCATGACCACAACCATCTTCCAGCTCAAACACATCCTCCATTTCATCTCTGCCCTATCTCTGAATGTAAAATCATCACATCAATGTTCATTTAGACTTGTTTATAAGTGGTAGCAGCCATTAATATCTGTTCTGTCACAACTATTCCACAATGGCCAGCTTGCATAGATGGTTTTATGTCATATATGGGCTGACTTTGTGCAGCTTAGTTCAGTCTGAGGTGAATCAAGCCAAACCCCAAAAAAGCATTTTTAGAGTAGAAAAAGTATCCACAAGCCAAGTCAGTGCAGAATAGCATTTGCACTTTAAATTCACACCTAAGTTTATTTTACAATAACTTCACTTAACAAGTACTTTACAAAAGAGACAAGGAGGGATGTGTGTGCATGTGTGTCTGTGTGTGTGTGTGTGTGTCTGTGTGTGTGTGTGTGTGCGTGACCATAAAGGTTAAACAGCAAACTACAGATGATTACTGCAACTATCTCCAGGATAACCTTGTTTGTAGAGGAAACACAGCCACCCTGTGCCAAGCAAGAGAAAATGGGATTGTACAGAGATTTTGAAATACTATTTTATGTGTTTGGGTTAAGGGTCTTGGGATTTTTCCTTACTTTTATCAAACACCAGAAGTTGTATTGCCATTATATTATATAATACAGGTGTAAAAATATATGTACATGTGCCAATATACAACATATTTTTGTCTTTCCCCACTTTCCTTTCAATTATTACTAGTCATTGAGATACACAACTTCTAAATGAACAGGAAGTTCTCCAGTAATACATTTCATAATATTTTCCTATTTGCTCTTGTAGTGACCTGTGACATTGTTTTCTAAAAGAATTATTTTTGTAATTGTGCTGCTCTTTTCTTGCATAAGTAGGAGGCAAGTCAGTGCTCATTCTTTTGAACGCAGGCCTCCTACTCACAAGATGTGCCCATTTGAAACTCTGAAGATGATTTCAACCCTGATGACTTGCTTTCAGTGCATTACGCCCACAATCAGTGCACCTGTAATGAGATCAGATGATACAAGCTGAGGGAAAAAAGCATGGAAGTATAGATCCCCTTATTAATATACTTAATTTTTACCCCTCTCGACTATTCCAGTTCCAATGATGTTATTTCAACTAATGTGAAATGCAAAATTTTGTATATTATAGTGGAACAAATATAAATAATTCACTTAAACCTATATTACAGTGCTATAGGTCAAACTAGAACAGAAAGGTTTTGCCTGCCTTTATGTGAGAGGCAGAGTACAAAGTCATCAGCATCATCAGCCTGGAAGAGTTTTTCCAGGCTGAAGCAGTCACTTCAGGCTCCACAGTAATTGCCACCGACTCAGTGGCCACTTCACAGACCTGTCTGTCCTTACAGCACAGTGAATCACTACAACACAGGGTGAGTACACAGAGTAATCATGTCGGGCAGTACCAGGACCTAAGCCTCATCCCAGGAAAGCTCTGGGTCTTGCTGCATGTTTTTTAAGGAAAAAAATATCTTCATCTGTATTCAAGCACAGAAATAGCACATATATAGTAAATACACTATATTTCACACAACAGCAACTTCAGTGGTATTTTAGGAATAGCTGTCAAACAACCCTGTGTCGCAGCAATGAACAAAATCTCATCCACTGGAACACGAGAGGAACAAACATGTCCCAGTGTTCCACAAAGGAACCGTGCCCTCATAAACTGTAAATGCCTTCTCCCAGTACCTCAGTTTAACAAGGCCAAGTGCTGAATCCTGCCCTTGGATTACAGCAATTCCATGCAGCACTACAGGCCTGGGGAAGAGTGACTGGAAAGCTGCCTGGAGGAAAAGGACCTGGGGATGCTGGCTGACAGCAGAAGGAACATCAGGCAGTGTGTGCCCAGCAGGCCAGGGAGGCCAGTGGCATCCTGGCATGTATCAACACCAGTGTGGCCAGCAGGAGCAGGGCAGTGATTGTCCCCCTGTACTTGGCACTGACAAGACCGCATCCTGAGTTCTGTGCCCAGTTTTGGACCCATCACAACAAAAAAGACATTGAGGTGCTGGAGCAGATGCAGAGAAGGGCAATGGAGGTGGTGAAGGGTCTGGAGCATAGGTTGATGAGTGGCTGAGGGAGCTGGGGGAGTGTATCGTGAGGAAAAGACTTGGCGGGTGGGTGCAAGAACCTTATTGCTCTCTGCAATTACCTGGAAGGAGATTGTAGCCGCGTGTGGATTGGTCTCTTCTCCCAGGCAGCCAGCAACAGGACAAGAGGAAATGGCCTCAAGCTATGCCAGAAGAGGTTCAAGTTGGACATGATGAAGAATTTCTTCACTGAATGGTTTATTAAGCATTAACTGGAATCTGGCTGCCTGGGGAAAGGGGGGACTTGTGTTCCCTGGAGGCGTTCAATGAACTATATGTGGCACTTAGTGTCCTGTCTAGTAGACAGGACGTTCAGTGAAAGGTTGATCTCGATGTCCTGGGAGGCCTTTTCCAACCTTAATGATTCCGTGTGATCATGCGATTCAGGAGACATCCCGCCACGGCCCCTCACATCGCCACGGGCGGGCTCGGGCCATCGCCGCTTTAATGGTGGGCCTGTCCGGCGTTTCCCTGTTTAAGGCCGGCGCGCGTGCGCGCGGGGCCGGGCCGGGCGGACTCTGGGGAGCTCGGGTCGGCTCAAGGTGAGCGGGAGCTGCGGGCTCTGAGGGCTCTGAGGGGACGCAGCGGTGCTGGGGGCGAGCCGCCCTTCGGCCTGGGGGGCGGGTGCTTGGTAGAGCTCGTACGCTCCTTCCCAGGAGTCGAATCCTCAGGAATTAGCACCTCCTCCCTGCAGGGCAGGCGGGGGCACAGGTGCGGAAGAGGTTGGAAGAGGCTGCTGGCATTGCCCGGTCCCTGGAACCCGAGCTGGAATGGAGCTTTA
Organism: Hypocryptadius cinnamomeus; assembly: GCA_013400635.1. Taxonomy (NCBI): domain Eukaryota; kingdom Metazoa; phylum Chordata; class Aves; order Passeriformes; family Zosteropidae; genus Hypocryptadius; species Hypocryptadius cinnamomeus. The sequence continues at coordinate 9,301 of VYZP01003302.1, forward strand.
CTGAGCCCCCTGATCAAAGCGAGTCCCGGGGCGGTGCAGGTGTTCCTGAGGAGGGGAGCGGAGCCCACCGCAGCCCCGGACCAGCCCGTGGGACTGACTCCCTGCGCTGCCTCTCTGGGTTCAATCTCCTGGGCTGCTCTGTCTGCGGCTTCCGAAACTGGTAATGACCCGCAAGGCTCTCTCCAGGGACTCTTCCACCTTTGGCAGCACTGCTTTCTGAATTGGGCTTTGGGCTTACCTGGCAACCTGGATAGTCACTAGGCTCTCTGAGACGGCTCTCGCGTGGGAGCCTGCAAACTGCATTATAGGCTTCTCAAAAAAGCCATCGGGTGATGCTCCTGCCATCCTGGGAGCAATCTGCATTCCTTATGTGAAATTCTGCCAAGAAGAAATAGGCCTTCTGCATGTAGAAGATATACAGATACGGTATTTTAAATAGTTTTCAGCAACTAATGCAGTGCAACTACTTAGTGAGGAAAAAAAAAAGTTCAAGATGTGGTACCTAAAAGATTTTAGGGGTTTTTTTTGGCACCTAAATCTGAAAAAGTAAAGTTTGTACGCTCCTATTGTATGTAGATATTAATGAGTATACTTACTGGAACTTTGATTTATAGGTCAGTGAAATCTGATAAAAAGCTGAAAGATGTTAGGCTTCTTGGGGGTATAAAAAAAGAGATGGCTGGATCAAGATCCTACTACTATTGTCTTTCTTTTTCATCTGCTTCTTCCTTGGAGGAAAGATTGGAGCCTGCCCTCAACACTTATAGTGTGTCAGAAAATCCACATGAAGAAAACACTATGGGAGAGACTTCTCATCAGAGAATTCAGTGATGAGACATGGAACATTAGGAAATCTTAATTTATTGGTTCAGTTCATGAAAGCACTTAGCTTTTTATGGCATGTGTTTTTCTCCATTCATGACAGTTGGTATTGATTCTGGCTTGCCATTAATTAACACTCATCAAATGTAGGGTTCCTTAGTGGAGCTGGTGGAAACGTTGGTGCTTAATCCGTTACATTTGCTTTTCCATTTACCTTACCTTGCCAGTTACAGTTGTCTCTTCTTGTTTTTCCACCAGTCATTCCCACCTCAGTTTGCTTGGTTGTCTCATTCATTGTTCCCACTTTCTTCAGTTCTCTCTCCCCATTCTGTTTTGCTCTTCTCTGCTTTACTGGCCATTAAGTTGCTATTCTTGTCATGTTTCTCTGTTCTTACTGATTCCTAGTCCCAGTTCTTCCCATCTTTTCTTCTTGCATGTTTCTCATTCAGAGTCATTCTTGAAATTTCTTTTCTTGAGTTTCCTTTGAGGATCCTTGCTCCAGCTATTTTGACATCACAGTTTCAGAGGACTTCCAAATCTTTTTCTCTGTTTAGATTGCCTGCCTTATTCCTCCTTGCTGCCTGGGCCTGATGCAGGACTACCTGTTCTTCCTTTTGCTTTTTTACTAGACTGCATCTGGCATGGGTTATAATGACTTGGAAGCAGGTGACTTGTTTTGGCAAGAGTATAGGCAACTGAAAACTCTGCCTTATGGGCAGTCACAGAGACAAGAAGTTCTGGGAACCAAGCCCAGGGCAAACAAACTGGAGCATTTTAACACTGAGGAATTTATTTAACTTTTTAAAAGGAGTTGTCCCATGTCTCTGAAACAGTGGGGAAAGAAAGGCCAGGGGAGACAGACCTAAGAGTAAAACTGGACTAAAACATACTTGAGACTCCCCTGACGATGCTGCTGTTTTGCTGCTCAATGCTCCTGATCTACTCATAGGGTGGATCAGGTGATTGGCATAGCACAATGATGTTAAAACTTTTTTACTCTATTTTATTTAAAGAGTAAAACCAACTCAGATTGGTTTTGTTTGAAAAAGCTAAAAAATAATAATAGTGTTGTCTTTTTAAAAAATAGCCAGAAACGTCCTGCACACTGGCATTGAAAAGAATTGTGTATATGATACAAATCCCCTTTATTTCACTTTAAAGAAAATTTGTTCTCTTTTTCCAAAAGCTTTCCTCACTGTACAGTGCTAAAAGATGGTGCCTCTACTTATTTTCTTTATTGTATTGTTTGCAATGTGAGGAAAGTTTGATTCTTATTGTGTTATGGTGTTACTGTGACCATTTGCTTGTGTTGCTGACTTCCACTGTAGGTGCAGTCCTGTTTAGAGGTAAATGTCCATCTGCAGTGTTGTATTTGCTGTGGCAGCTGTCACAGAATTAATGACAATTCAGTTGCCAGTTTCACTTTTTGTCCACCCACTCACAGTATCTGGAAGATCTTCAAATTGAATCAGTACACAGGCTCCTCAAACAAAAGCTGTGAAAACAAACTGGGAAATAAACAATGGTTTTCTTCCTTCAAAATGTCAGGCATTCAAAGAAGTAGTCTAAACTTACATTGGATAATTTTTCTACTCACATCTATCTATGCTGCTCTGTATTGCTTTGTCTTCCTTTTAGTATATTAATATCTTGAATTTTTTTTTTTTCTTTGCATAACTGTTTTTTTTCTCCTCTGTGTAATTGTAGAAAGCAAATATTTCAGGAGTATGTTAGTCACAATAAAAATTATCTTCATCCTCTCTTGTTCAGGTTGGGGTTTTGTGTTTGCATAATACACATACTTAGTTTCAGGCTAACAAAAATGGAGTCAGCAGTTTTGACAGTGGACTGCTCTGTAAGGCATGAGCTGTACAGCAATTCTGCCGGCTCTGTGTGGTTTAAAAACAGAGGCTCAAAGCCTCAGCCATGAGTATGGATAGTATGTATCGAGGTGATATGTAGTGATGTGCCCAGATTTCATGTCAGGTGCTGCTGGTTTATATTCACTACATTCTTAACTCTTTATTTCTGCACAGAGCAGTTTGATTAGTGGTTATAAACTTCAGCTGAGTTGCAAATGTGTGCAAATCATTTACTAGAGTGGGCTTGTCCTTTTAAACTGCACTGGACACATGTGACCGTTTATGAAGTGCTCCTTGTATTAGCAGAAATTCTCAGATGCTAAATCAGTTGCTCTGGGAATAACAGTTGTACTGCTTGAATGTAATTTTGTTGGACAGATTTTAACAGGAAAAATTTTAGTTTTGTTCTGAAAAATATTCTGTAAAATAAATACAGAGGGATGTACCCATGATCACAGAGGAAGTCTATAGCTGAGTACAGTGCTGAACTTAACATCAGCCAAACTTTCTCTTAGGCCATCCTTCCTGTTGTGGTTTTACATTATTTATGTTCTGGAGGTTGTTTCAGCTGTGTGGGTGTAAAGATGGATGTCTGTTTCACTTTTCAGTTGTTAAGTCCTTAATTTTCAATGCTCATTTTTGTTTATAAACAGTAAGTAGTAATTTCATCCATGTGTGGGGGTTTTTCCTTTTGTTGTAGACTGTTCTACACTGTTTTGTCCAAAGAACTCTGCAGGTCACTTGTTTTTCAGCATTATGTGATGCTGTAAAGACAAATTTGAGATGCATTCCGTGTAGCATCCTCAGGTGTTGAAATACTGGAAAGAAATTCACTTTTTATTAACTTTTCCCAAATAAGAAGCTTTTCAAGTGCAAACACAAAAAATGTTAAAGCTTGATCTGTTTCTTTAACAAGATACTTGTGTTTTGAGTCCACTGTGTGTTTTAGAGGGGACAGATGGACAGGGATGTGTACCTTTTCTCCTAATTACTTTTTAACTGTTTTTCAGCATTCCAGACTGTAGTTCTTGATGGTTTGTGGGTGCTGTTATGTAAGCACTGTAGCAGTACAGACAGAAGGTTCTGTATTTTGTGATGTTCAGAGAACAAAGATGTTGGATAAATAGTGATGATGTACTCTTTCTAGGCTCATCTTTTAGATTTGCTCCAATTTGCTGTCCTTGTCAGCAAAATAAACACTATGACAAAGATGTTAGCTATCATGTTTCATTCATTAATGTCCTTTGTGCATGTGGAGGTTTGTTATTTATGGCTCTTGGCTGAAGATAGTAGTCACATTTTTATTTTGTATTAGATCTGAAAGCATGTGAGATCATGTTTTTCTCCTGTTAAATCAGGGTAACTTCCTCTTAATAACTTTGGGTCTCACAGGTTCAAAATCACAGATTTGCAATCCTCTTTTAAAACTGTTGAAATTCAGGGAGAAATCTTTCTGTAGAACAGATTGAGTGATGATAACATTCTTTCTCATCTCTGGGCACTGCTAATAGAAAGATTTGTTTTTTCTTACAAAACATGTTACACAACAATATATTTTTATCATGTACCTGCAGACTGCTATTCTGGTGCGCCTGCCTGCCTTTTATTGAGTGGCACCTGACTTTGTGTGCAAAGCTGCCTCTGTGTCTGTTAGGTGGGAGCAGGGTGTTCTCAGTCAGCACAGGAATGCTGATCAGACACCTCTCCTTCTGCCTGATAGGGGCTGGTGATGGTCCTACAAGGAGCACGGTGCATTTTCCTTCTTTCCAGTAGGTGCTACTGTGACATTGTATAAATCAGGGCTTTAATAAGATAAACAGGGAAACTCCTTATTCACATGTTTGTTTATTTTATGCTTGAGGTTGGTTTATATGATTCTTTATATCTTCCTTGGGCATGGATGCTGAAGTTGGGGAGGTCTGTATTTCATCCCCAGTTTCCAGATTACTGAGTACTTTGCCTCATATTCTTTTTTCAAGGAAATTTATGTTTCAGGCCTTCAAACAACATTTTCTTTTGTAGAAATCCGGTGTGAAACTGCTGCAAAAGCAGAGATGATTATACAAAGAGTAGTGCTGAATTCACGGCCTGGTATGTATTTCTCTCCACTAAAAAAGCAATGTGTTTGTTCTGATTGCCTAATGCTTCAGAATGGTGAGGGTCGAAACAGACACTAATTTGAGATATTAACATTTATATATCTTAATATTGTATGCAGCAATAAAGTTTATTTAAACTGCATTTATTTATATATAAATTTATCAATTTCCATTAATATAAATATATTTGTAATAAATTTGTCTGCATTTATTAATCATTGTAAACTATTAATATACATTTCTGTTTATATCTATAACATATATTCAAACTGCATTTGTTTAGTCTGCAGATTTTTAAACTGTTGTGTGAGAAAAAAGGGTTAACGTAATATATGAGAAAACTCTGAGTGTAGGGGCTGAAAGTGAGGAAAGATTAGCGCACATGACTTTTTAGTTCTCACATTTATTCTTTTTGCATTGGGTAAGAGATGTCTAAAATATTTTGTTACTGTTAATTTTTGTTTCCTTGTAGTAAATATTGAATCTTTTACTTCTCTCATGTTTCAAAGGGTTTGGTTTTTAAGTTTACACTGTTGAGGTTTTCTTTACTTTCTTGTTTACACATTTGCCTTGTTATGGATCAGCACAGTATTTTGAGCAGTGAGTTCATAAATCTGGTGTAGAAGACATTAAGTTTTGGAGGGAGTATTGTATGCTGCTTAATGCTAAAATAGTTTTAAGTGTTAAGAACTATTGTGTAACCTGCAATTAAGTCTTTCAAATGGTACAGCAGGAGTCTGCTCTAGCTGTGCAGTCACTCTGACCTAAAATAGGCAAGGCTGGCTGGCTCTCTCAGCAATGGTGGTTCCAGTTGTCTGATTGATCTGCTGCATGTGGTACCAACCTGAGGATGAAGCCTCCAGTTCTGGGGTCCTTGGCACAATTTTATGGATGTTTCTGGGAAGCTTTAATGTGAGGAAGTCTCTGTGAAGGGATGCCCTTGCAGAATGTGCATGTGTAGTGGCTTCAGTCTGTACAGTCTGTATTCCATCAGTTTCACGTGAGTCAGAAGAGGCAGAAAGGTGAGAGTAGTTGGTTGTAGTTTTACACCTGAGTAAATATATAGCCTAATTTATTCTAAAAAGGACTACCTTAACAAAAGGCCTTCCCCTGTTGATTAAGGAAAGTTCTATATTGATTCATTTATTTGTTTAATTCTAATATAACTCTAGGTAAGAATGGAGTGCCAGTGGCTGAAAACTTCCGACTGGAGCAAAGTACAATAGCAGATGCAGTCCAAGCGGGACAAGTGCGTGTTAAAACTCTCTATCTCTCAGTGGACCCCTACATGGTAGGTGATGGACTTAGAGCTAAGCCAGAAATTGTTCTTTTAAGTACCTTCAACTCTGTACCTGTCGTGATGTTTAACACCAAAGCTACCAATTACAGAACAAGTATATATCTAGTGTGACATAGTAATTGTATTCATTCTGATGGAGTTATATTGGGAGGGAATTTGGCATTAATATGCTTGGGATATTTATATAGGAATATGACTTTATTGGACCAGGAAGAGATTGTAAGCCGTTACAGATTTGTTTGTATCAAGTTTTTTCTGAACTTGGCCTTTTTTGTATTTTTTTTTCCAGTCATGCAAAATTACAGAAATCGTGTGGTTGAGAGAATTGTGGGTTGAAATGGAAGTGAAGGTAGAAGAAGAACCAGACAGATACAGTCTGTAAAAGTTTGCTATAAAGAGAATTCTGATCATTTATTCCCTCCATAGATGGTGATAGTAGGAAAAAACCAGTCTAAATTTCAAGAAAGTACCTTTAGCTTGAGAATTAAGGAAAAGTTTAAGAATTTTGAAATACTGGCTGTAGCTACATGGGAATCTGCAAAGAAACTACGCCCCATTTCAAGATGTTTCATTAAACAGATCTCTGTCAGGTATGGTCTACATATATTTGACTGCTCTTTAGTGCACAGGCATAGACTAAATGACTTGTGGGCATTCTTTTTCAATCCTGCATTTCTAGAATTCCTTCAGTTGAGGAATGGCATTTGTAGGGTTCTCATCAGACCCAAGCCAGTCATTGTCAGTTGTGCTGATGCCTTTGAGCCAACGTCTGTAGAATCTGTTGGCTTTGGTAACGCTGCTGGAGGAGATCAGGGTGGTCCATCCTCCTTTTGTACTGAGCGAACAAAGGGAAAGAGGAATCTAAGAAAAGATTATGAATACTTGGGGCTTATTGAGAGATTTTTGAGTAGCCCTTTGTGTTTGAAGTTCAGAACCCATCTTCCTCCCCCACCCAGCTTGAACTGATAAACAAGTTGTGTTCCACCAGAGCCTTTCATTAAAGCCTTGTGTTTCAGCGCTGCCGAATGAATGAGGACACGGGCTCGGATTACCTGCAGCCCTGGCAGCTCTCTGAAGTTGCTGACGGTGGGGGCATCGGGGTAGTGGAGGAGAGCCAGCACCATAACCTCGCTAAAGGAGACTTCGTCACTTCCTTCACTTGGCCCTGGCAGACAGCAGCAATTCTTGATGGAGACTCGCTACAAAAGGTAATAGAAATGCAAAGCCCAGGTTGTGACTGTTTTTTTCCTAAACCCTTTTTTTTCCCCCAAACCCCCTTTTTTTTTTCCCTAAATAGTTGCTAATGACACCATTTTTTTGAGCAAAAGAAACATACTTATTGAAGCAATCAGTTCTCAAAAGGCAGACCAACTCATAGGTGCCAAGATTTATATAATTTTTTTTAATAACAATTTTGCTGGTTAATACACAGGCCAGTATTATTTTAATTGTTGTTTAAAAAAAAAGTCCCTGAAACTGCTCCAGTAAATAATTCTCTTAATTATTTTAATTCTAATAGAACTTCTTGTTCATGAGAGTGTAACTGTAAGACATAAAAGACTTTAGATATATTTATTTTATTTTTCTAACTTACGTTAGTAAAAGCTTTTACCTCAGGATTTACATTCACATAAGAAAGGGTATTCAATATTAAGTTGAAAGTTGAGAGGTTTCAGTGCATTAGGGATATTGCGTTGATTGTTCTCTCGTAACAGAAAATTACTGTAGTTTGAGAATTTATACTTTCCAATAAACTCCTTCCTTTAGGACTCTTTGTTACTGATCTGCAAACACCATATTTGATAAAATGGTGCACTGTTATCCTTTCATGCTAGCATAGGGATAGTTCACCATTGTTGGAAACTTCTTCTCTCCCAACTGCTTTTTAACACTTCCATAATTTAAGTTTTTGTGAGTTACTTTGTTTAAAAACTTTTTCTAAAACCACAGAGACATAACATTTTTGTACAGACTTGTTGTTAGAATAGAGCTAGAGATAGCTCATCCCAACCAGTTTTACCTTGCCTCATAAATATCCTGAATTAGTTTTTTACCCTCAGGCAATCAAAGAGCAAAACCTCACTTAGAAACAAATGACCTCCTACCTACTTTCTGTTCCCTAGCTGGTGCCACAGCTTGTAAATGGACGCCTTTCCTACTTTCTGGGTGCAGCTGGCATCACAGGCCTGACAGCCCTGCTGGGAATCAGGGAGAAGGGACACGTGGCCGCGGGTGCAAATCAGACCATGGTGGTGAGCGGAGCGGCCGGTGCCTGCGGCTCTTTGGCCGGCCAGGTAGGTGCAGGCTTAGGGCATGCAAACATACTCTGTTAGCAAGTTTTGTTTTCTGAAACATGCTGGTTATTAAATATACAGATAAGATCTTCATAAACGTGAGCAGGTATAGTCCTGTGGGAACAGCCAGTTTCACAGATTTGGCACACACTCTCACTGTGAAAGACTTGACATGTGAAACTCAAGTTTCATGAAATAGGGAGAGGAGAACACAGATGGTGGTGATTACTTGTTGCTAGCACAAGTAAAATAGGTGGTGTGTATATACATGTATTTATTATACATTTATATGGTAGCCTGCCATCCCAGCACTGTATTGACTGGAGACTTTAATTTTTTTTCTCTGTTAGAAAATAGTAATGTGGTAAACCCTTTGTGCTGTGTTCCATGACGTCCCATTGTGTTTTGAGATTTACAGTGCTTTTATCCTCCTCTGCTTTGTGGAACCTGTTTGGAGAGTGTATGTGCATATCTACAAATCTCTCTCTTTCTCTATATATATATGTACACAAACAAAATCGATATTAAGCAAACTTTAGGCCTACTAATAAAGAGAAGCTATGAAGAAACAATGCATAGGCAAATCTATGAAGGTTGTATTTAAAGAAATTATAGTCTAATTTTTTTTTCCTTTAATTAGTTATGTTATGGTACTCGGCAGATGGCAGTTTTCTACTATATTTGGTTCTCCAGTACTGGCAGTCATTGTTGATTCCACAGACATAGTCTTCTGCAGTCACTGGGTTTGAAAAGATGGCAAATTTTGATTGTACCTGCCCCATGTGTAGTTGTGAGGAGGGAGTGACAAGAAGGAGTTGTGTCACATGAGATGGGATTGTTTGCTGCCTGGGGTTTAGTGGGATGGGAATAACTGTAACAGCCTTTAGGACCCCCTTTCTTCCACTGTTACTTTTATGCAGATGAATTATCTAATTTGTCTTTGTTTGGGGTTTTTGGTTGATTTGTTTGTTTTTTTTTTTAAACTGTGTGCCTGCAGATTGGCCGCCTGGAGGGCTGCTCTAGAGTGGTGGGGATTGCTGGCACAGATGAAAAGTGCTCCATTTTGGTCCAAGAAATGGGGTTTGATGCTGCTATCAATTACAAGAAGGGGGATGTGGCAAAACAGCTACGTGAACTCTGCCCAGGTGGTGTGGATGTTTACTTTGACAATGTTGGTGGTGACATCAGTGATACAGTTATTAGTCAGGTGATTATTCCAGCTGCCAGGTTTATTCTAGTCATTCTCCAATGTCTGCATGCCCAGCTTTCAATTAATTCTTACTGGAGTCCAGCCTGTAATACAGCACAGCTTTCCACTTCAGTGATCAACTTCAGGTGCTGATTCTGGGGGCCCACATTAAGATAACAATTTCCTATATTCCTTCTATTTAGTGCCTTTTAAAATTACACTAGGCTGTATAGCAGTTATTTTCCCACTATTGCCTTACATTTTTACCTATTTTAATGTTGTCGTAGATTGAATGGGACTGCATGCAATTCTCCCACTCTTATAGGAAATGTGGCTAGTGAAAATTTTGCAATAACCTCTCTTGCATCTGAAAAATTTAGTTTCTGAGACTGAGGAATGCCATTTTTCTCACTTTATGCTGTCCCAAACAGATGAATCAGAACAGCCATATCATCCTGTGTGGACAGATTTCTCAGTATAACAAAGACGTGCCTTATCCCCCTCCACTGCCTCCTGACATAGAAAAAATACAGAAGGAAAGGAACATCACAAGGTACATTTCTCCTCCAGAACTTGTGACCAGGTTCCAGGTACATTGTTCATATGGTGTTTGAAAGGTAGTCTGTAATCTGCAGTAGCTACTTGTAATTGGAACAGAATGTTATCATGCCTAAAAAGGAAAATATAATCACGATATCAGTAGATCCTTTCCCTTACATTTGTCTTTATTAGAATAAAAAATGGGAAAGGATGTTTTTATATAGAATCATAGATGTCAGTTGTTACATTTTGTTTGAGGTTGCTTGATTTAGTCCTTTAACCGCTGACAATTCTTTTGTACAAGGGAAGGTGATGCCATAGTTCTGTTCTCAGATGTTCTGCAAAGTGCCTTCTCTCAAAATGTTGTAATTCAGGCAAGGATGCAGCTGATGCAGTAATTTTATTGAAACTATATTTTCAGTGTTTGGGAGTTTATTAGATAATGTAACTGTAGGTGTGGCAGATATATACAGGTAAAACATTTTCATTATGTTCTGACTCTGGGAATTGCTGAATTTCCTCGTAGGATTCAGATGGAGCTAAGGCAGAGATTAGGAAGAGAGTCTTAGATTTTTCAGTCTTCACATTGTGGGACATTTGGGAGACTTGATTTCTGTGCAAATCAATTGATCTCTTCTAGATAAAATCTTTCCTTGTCCCTGTTACTGTTGTCTGTCCTGTTAAAAAACTGACAAAATTAGTAAAATACACCATGCATAGTAGAATGCAGTGGAGAATTTAGCCAGTGTGTCCCTGCAAGTAATTATCATTTTTGATGATAGTTTCAATTTCTCAATTGCTATGGAAAGCCATGAGAGCAGGATATGCAGAATTGTGGGGCACCTGAAAATTAACTTATTCTCACCATTTGGTTGCAGGTTCACTAATTATTCTCCCTACACTGAAAAAAAGTAAGAAAAAAAAAGGCAAAAAATAATAGGAATTTGCTCACATTTTATGGATATTTACTTATTCTGATGATACTACTTTACTATTGATTTTTATTACTCTTCTCTCTGATACTTGAAGAAAATTTCCTAAGACTGATGTTACTGTCAAGCTCCCAATGCAGGAAGTTGTCACAACAAATTGGCAAGGCCCTGAGCTACATTTTTTTATAATTTGTGCTCATAACCCTTTGGTTTCAGTAAGGCTGTTTTCTGAAAAGATTTTTAAAGATTTTCAAGTACATTGACCAAAGTTTCTTAAACCAAAGCTCATTCTTTTCTTTCACAGGGAAAGATTCTTGGTGTTGAACTACATGGACAAACAAGAAGCTAGTGTATTACAACTCTGCCAGTGGATCCAAGAGGGTAAACTGAAGGTAAGAACTTCTAGGTTTAATCTATGGCTTTTGATACTATCTCCTACTACAAGAGGACTAATTTCTTTGTCTCTGGCTCTCTTACTGTGCCTCAGGATTGAACAGACCTTTTAAAAAATGTGTAAGTATAATTGAAAGCTTAATAGGTAGTGCAGTTTTAGAAGGTATTTGCTGAGAATGGATTGACTGCAGTATGACTGACTTCTCTGATTACATGCTGCTCATGTCTGCATTCTTTATTTCACCATAGGGTGCAAGTGCTTTTTTACTTAAAGATTCAGACTCTCAAAAATATGTACTTTCAAATACCTGATGAGTTAAGTGTCCTGAATGCTTTTGAGGATCTTGTTGGAAATTTTACTTCAAGCTTTATAATCACCATTTATTATTTTGTAATGAGTATATGCTTAACAGTGCCTTCCTTGTGAGGTCTGTATGAATTAGTCTTTGCTTCTTCAAGTGATCAGTAATCTTTCTGGGAAAATACCAAGACATTAAATTTTGGTAGGGGCAGGAATCTGATTGAAGAGTTAACCCACCTGCAAATTTATCAGAAAATATTCACACCTCTCTTGATCAAACAATCTGGTCCAAACAGAGCCCTGTCCATTGTAGCAAGAGAAGCCTTTAGATTTTGGTGGTTTCTGTGACAGTTTCTTGGCATGTTTCTAAGAAATGTGGAGTGCTCCTCTTGTTTGAGGAAAACTGAAAGGATTTGTTTGCATTGACAGGTCAGAGAGACCGTGGTAGAAGGCTTAGCAAACATCGGTGGTAAGATATTTACATAATTTTTGAAGAATAATGGCCTGATTATATACAATGACACTAGAGGTTAACTACCTCCTTTGTTTCATTTGTCAGTTTAGATTTTTGTATTTTATCAAAAACGTTATTTTTGTTATAATAATTTTTTCATTAATTATTAAAATGTTCTATAAGAGAATTATTGTATATTTTAAAATAATTTAATATAAATTTAGATTTTATAGTTGTTGTTGTTTTAGTACTGAGGAGAATTTATTCTTAGACTGCTATCTTAGCAGCTGGTAATAATCATCCTGATCTTAGAGGTTTAAAGTGCTGCCCCTTTCTTTGAACTTGTGTGTAAGGAAATGCTTTTTTAAAATCCTTGAATTTATACTTTAAAAATGCAGTATCTAACAGAGGTTGTTATTGGATTTGCTAATAAAAAATAAAAGAAAGAAAAGTATACAGAAGAAAGGGCAAAGCATCTTACTAAAGAAATTAAAAATTAATTTATTTTAATAGAACAAAATGTTCTGTAGTCTGTTCAAAGTATCTGTAACAAAGGAAATACAGAAATGAAGGGGTTTGGTAACATGAGCCGTGTGATGTGTTGTAAAAATGTGTCCCCTTCAAGGAAGAGGGAAGAGTGAGATTCAGCCATTAGTCCCACAAGATTGAAAACTAGTAGAATTAAGTGATAACTAAATCTCATAGATTTCAATTTATGCTAGTCATTGCTAATTCCTCCTTACTGATATACATATGTATTTTGAAGTAACTTGGTCAAATATATCAGTCATGTATCATACTTTCATACTTTGTTTATCAAAGACATATTCTTTTGTACCAGCTTCTCCCACTATTGTACAATATTCAGAAACCTTTTTTTTTCACAGATGTTTGTGTGACCCACAGCACTTGTGGGCTGTCCAATCATGCCTTGTCTCTCTTTCCTGTTTGTGTGACATATCACAAAAGCAGCAAATGTAATCTTTAACTTGTATAGGGTCAGACAGTTGCTTACAGATTTTTTTTTAAATTGTTACATGAAGCTGCCCTTAGTTTATTACAGGTTAGTTGTTTTTTTTTTTTTCTTTTTTTAATCCCCTTCTTTATTTAGTACATCATTAAGGATAAATATGATTAGGTCTAAAGTGGTATCTCTCCTTTTTGGGGAGCTGCTTAATACATTTGCTTCTACCATTTTTGGTTTCATTTTTAGAAGCTACTTGGCTTGTTTTGCCTGACATTAACTTATTTCATTATTTCTCTTGAAGCTGCTTTCCAGTCTATGATGAATGGAGGCAATATTGGAAAACAGATCATCTCAATTTCGAAGTAAAAGTCATTGGTTTGAGAAAAATAATTGCATTCTGTCTCTAACAGTGGGCAAGTTTTTACTTATACCAAATAACATTTCTTAATAAGCCATTAAGTTGTTCTGTATGTACTGAAAGCAGAGATTTTGGGATGCTAATAAATTAAATTGAACTGGAAACAGCAATGCAATCACTTGTACTCCAAATGAGTAATATGATTTTGACAGTTGCCACCTACACTTGCAAATATTTAATGGGTGTGGTTTAAAAGAACATCCTGTGTTGTCCCAAGCACAGGCTCATCACCTGGTTGGTGTGTGACAGAACTTCACACACCAAGGTGAGAAATTCCTATTTCTTTATTGTATTCTGTGCAAACTAGGAAATTAGGGGGCAACCTGCGAAAGTCTGGCTCATCACCATCAAAACTTTACACTATTTGCACATTTTAGCAAACAAAGCCATCAGCATTCATTGGTTACAATTGATATAGCTTTTTCATTAATTAGTACTCAGACCCTTATTTGCAGCTATATCTCTTGCTTCTCAGGCTAATTATTCCTCATGTGCACTTCTTCCCCCCATTTCATTTGGGGATCTGTTTTAACTTGGTGATCAGGGGGTCAGTGCTTTCGATCTCCCTTGCCAGGATTACCTTTCCCCCAGTCACTGCTCAGTCCTGCTGACTTCACTCCAAGGGCTCTGATCCAGACAGCCCATTTATTTTGGGACTGTGTTCCCTTTTCCTTAAAACAAAGGATTAGCCATGCCTACAGGTTTCACTATGCAATTGCTTAATCATAACTGCCTAGCTATAGGTACTGATTAACAACAAAAAAACCTGCAGAGTTTGATTCAAATCTCAAGGAAGTAAATATCACAATATTTGCTGAAGAGCTACTCCAGAGTGAGCTCATCTCTGGCACATGAGTTGACACACTTTCCATGAGTAATTGTCCTCTAGACAGTTATTTTTCACAACTGGAACAAAATATTATAAAATTATAATATTCCCAGCACAATTATTTTTATAGGAATGGCTTAGTAATCCACACAAGTCAGCAGTCTATTAAGAGCTGTGATGTGAGGGGTGATTCAGAGTGAGATCATGCTGAGATACTTATTCCTTACCATAATAAAGGCAGCTTGATTGCAGTAGCAGTCCGGGAGTTAGGTAGGCTGTGGAGGGTAATACAGGCTCTAGCAGCATTAGTCAAAATGGCTTTAAGACAAAAAGATAGGGACAGTCAAAGCAAACCTCACCCTGATAACCCCAGTGTTTACTATTCTCACAGAAGTATTCCTTTACTTGTGAATCCTGGTTCATGTCACCTCTTAAGAATAAAAAGCCAAAAGGAGAAGATTCTTTAAATTAAGTGCCATCAGTTATAAAAACTATTGATTTTTAAAATATTTTCCTAATTTCTTAATATTTGTAATAGTGTGGCTCTTCAGCTATCATATATTTTGTACTGTGAGAGGTGTCATTTAACAAAGGGTGACAAATAACTGGTAAGAAAACTCCAGTATGCTTTGGAGGTTGTTTCTCATGGTAATTAGTCCACACACTCAGTCTTTCACTTCTGTTGGGTTGGTGGGTTTCTTGAGTCAGTGATTGTGATATCCCCATGTCAGAATTACCTTTATCCAGTCAGAGCCAATTTCAGCACAGTTGCTGAGTTGTCTTTATTGGTTCCTTCCTTATCTCGGGAGTTCTTCCAGATGTCCTTGTGGCCTATAAAGTCTGCATTCTTTGTGTCCTCTGTCAGTAGTACATTCTTCCCAAGCTTTGCTAACCTCCCACTATGCCTGAGATCAAGCATGTCAAGCCCTAAACTTTAAGGAGGCCAACAAGTACTTTAACACCTGGGCATCACTTAGAGATTGTTTATTAGCTGCTACCTGCTTTGTAGATTGTATCTTCTTTCTTGTTAATTAGGCTTGAAAATATATAACTATCAAATAACATCCTTTCTTAAGAGAATTTTTACATATGTTTCATAACCCCCTCCTGATTCCCTGTAACTCTCTGGGCAAATGGTTAATTATTTCTGTTTCTTGAGACGTCAGCATCGTAATCAGTCTCTTCCCTTTTTATCTCATTGTCTTAGTTTCCCTTTATTGTATTCCATGTTTTTTAGGTCAAGCTGTTCTCCTTTTCTCAAAAACAGACCCCTAACATCTGTTTCTTATCTCCATCAACACAGCTGGTGGTGTTCCTCAAACAGGGTTCAGTACCTGCAGTGTAAAGCCAGTATCTGGCCCAGAGCCAAGATATTTGGTTTATTTCATGTTTTCACCAAGATGAGAGCTAGCTAGTAATTCCACAAAGCCAGCTTGGAATGCATGTATTTGCATCTCTCTCTATCTAATACATATTCATTTTTACTCATAATTGACTGGCATCATATTTGCTAACTAGGCCTGCATGTGCATAACTGCTCATCTCTTGAGTCCCTGGTCATGATCTCGCACTTCCAGAATTACTTTTTCTCTAAGGACACCATTTCTGAGCCAAAGCAGTTCACCATCTTGTTTACCTTCTTGATTTAAGATGGGCCCCTTAGAACCTATTGGCTGGGGTCCTTGGTTCTTTGTTCCTCTACTGATCTCTTTAGGTCATCTTGACTTTCTGGTGTAATCCAGCAGTTTTTCCATGTACATGGAACAGCAGCTCCTGTAATTCACAGAGCACTGGCAAACTTCTAGGAAACAAGTACAGTCTTTTATTCAAAAAGGTGTCAAGGGAAGACTCATACAAACACTGACTAATAGTCACTCATGCTTAATTACTGATGCCTATGACAAAATTCCTAATGCACATCTGCAGATCTTGATCCAGTTCATTATATTATCATTTACACAGACAAGTTTTCCTGGGGGTGTGTCTCTGAGTATTACAGTAATCAAAGGTAATTCTAAGTTACATTTTCCTTCTATCAGCTATCAAGTTACTGTTTAACCTTATATTCTATTACAGTTTCTGCTTGAGTCTCTTTGAAAAAATGGTTGTTAACTAAATAAGGATTTATAGTATCTGTTCCTGGGGCCTTTTCATATAGCATTCTATTCCTGAGGACTATTCACTGCTCTGTTACTCCAGCCCCCATTGTAATAGTTTCAAAACTGACCTACAGCTGCTAGGGGCTTTTTGTGAACTTTTATGCATTTCTGTCTTCATGTGACATCATGACCACAGTAAGGAAGTTCAGCTACAATCTTTATAAGTAAGCATTTGCAAAGGGTAATAAAATGTAAACAGTATTGGGCAGAGACACCTTTTCTTATTTTTGGTTAAGCCAATCTTCTGCTTTGTATTTATTAGTCTTATGCATTCCTATTTCCATCCCATCTCCTTTGAAGTATTGCTGTTGTCTGCCTTATATTTCATTTTCTTCCCTTCTGCTTTCTTCCCTTTCATTTTCATCCCTTTCCTGTTTGTTGGTTTGGTTTTGGTGGGTTTTGTTTTGTTTTGTTTTTGGTTTATTTGGTTCATCTTGTTTCTTGTCCTCCTTTTTGTCTTCTTCATTGACAATGAGAAAAACATGGTGTTTTTCATAAGAGCACCTATTAGTGTTTAGTGCTAAGCTGTACAGTTAAATGTCAGGATTTCATGCAAAATGTCACCAACACTGTGAAAAGACCTTTCCAGCCCAGACATAAATGTTTGTTACTGCAGTTTATAGTAGCTGTTGTTACAAAAGTGAACAGACCTGAGGCAGATGCCTTTCAAATAGCTTAATCTCTTCATTCAATATTTTAATGCATTGATTGTGGAAGAAGAAAGTGCAGGATTACTTAGTCCTGTTTCTAACATTGCTCTTCTCTTTTGCTATACTAACCTTCTCTTTACTGGCTTCTCTTCACAGTAGGAAATGTTTATATAATCCATAAATAGATTACCAGGGGAGAAAAGAAGATCACAGATGGCATTATCCCACAACTAGAAATGGTAGCAGCAGCTGGAATAAGCTTCAAACTGAGAAAATACTTAGTGAGACAGCTCAGAACTCTTTAGAAAAAACATAGAAGGAAGCAGAAATGAGACATGATGTTATAGCCACACTAACACAGAATTTTGCAACCAGAAGTATAGATTCAAAGTAGTAAGATAAAAAGTAGTGGAATTCAGTTTTGCTACTGTACTCTGGTCTGGGTAGAGTGATGATAAGAGTGCTGTATGTGCAACAGACTCTATTCTCTGCAAGATAGCCAGGAAGAACCAAGAAACAAGGCTCCAGCGAGGAGAAGTGAGAAAAAGATGGCTCCATAAATCTGCAAAATGAATGCAAAGCAGAGAAGAATGGCTCTATAAATCCAGTAAACAAGGAGATAACAAAGGAACAACTGCCTGATAAGGCCAAAGAAGACGTTTGCTTGACTTTTGTGGTAACCTTTAGTATAATCCCATCAGCCACTTTCCCCTAGAGCATGGGTGGTGAAATGAAAGAGTAGTGTGCCTTTAAATGAAGGCAAGGAAATGTATAGCCAATGACTGCTGGGGAACGCTGCTGTTCCAGGGGTTGGGATATAAAAAAGCAGGTACAGGCACTGCAAGCGTGCTGGCTCTGTCACCCGCTCTGCACACACAGGAAATGCACCTCTCAGCTCTGTGTCCATCGGCTTCTTGCACAGCTGGTGAGAGAACCCATAGCTGGCACCACAGGAGTTTTGGTGACGCAGCCACAGAGCCGGAGCGTCCTGCTGTCCCGGCAGCAGCAGATCAGGTGGGACAGGTCTCCAGCGTGCACCGACACCTTGATCAGGGACCCCAGCGAATCCTCTCCAGCACTGGGGTGCTGCATCGCCCCAGAGAGGTGTTTGAGGAAGCCAAAGGGGGTTATGTGTCAGCTTTCCTGGACCCCCAGAATTTTCTAGATTGGTAAGTGCACTTTTGTTCCTCTTTCTTCTTAAGAAAAAAAAAAAAAAACAGCCTCCACACAAGCCATGCATGAATGCTCAGTGTGGGGGCTCAATCAATCAGTGGGTTCAAGTGTGTGCAGTGCAGGGACTATTGGAGAGGCCAGCCTAAGGGTAAAAGTATTGGGTAACATTGTATTTAACAATGGGAACAAGTCAAAAGATATGAAGTATATCATTCCCACTTCTTTGTCTCTCTAATCACATAAAAGTAATTTAATAGTGAAATATCATTTTATTATTCATTTTTCAGTATTGTATCTCACAAATAAATTTTGCGCCATCTGATTTTTTAACAGCTTTGCAAAACAAACTTTTGTAGCAACAAATTACATTCTTTATTCTCTTAACAGTGTATTTAACTCATATAAATAGGTGCTCTTTCTTTTTCCTATTACATTGAAGATGTTACATTATTATTAGTATTACATTACTATTTTCCTATATCATTGAAGAACAGAAATTAAGGAATAGGAAAACTGTCGCCTGTTAGAAATAACAAAAGTCCTTGTTGTAGTCAATATTTTCTTCCAATTTATTTTACTGTGTTCTACTTCAGTCACTGCTGTTTTTTTCCAAAGGGACCAGAAATAAATTAGCCCTCTTTTTCCTTGAGAAGCCATAAATAAGTTACTGTAAAATTACCTAAAGTATTTTAGATGTTCTGCTCACAGCTGGTCTTTTGTGAAGCAACACAGTGTTCTTTACAGATCAAGGCACCTCAGCTTTCTTGGCTCTGGATCATTGCATTCTTCATTATTGTAACTAAATGTTCTATAATTTCTGAACTTAGAAAACAATGAAAACAAAGAAACAAGTTTTCTTAGGTCACTCTTTGGTGCATTTGGCTGAGACCCAGAAACACAGCTGAGACCCAGAAAAACAGAAATTACAGACTTTATAGCATCAGACCATAGTATTCCTACAGCCTCTCCCATCCTGAGGACAGTGTCTCAGTTCTTTGCTTTGAAGCTGAAAACCCCAGCACCACTGATAACTCACTGTCCTTTTACCAGTCATGGGTGTTAGGACTGGCAGCCTCAGCAGTGGAAAATGAAACTCCTTCCTTCCAGAGAGTGAACCTGTTAGTTAGCCAGCACTCCCAGGGCAAGAGCTATAGGCCACAGCTCAGGTAAACATGAACACAAATACATACACACACCTTACAGCCTATAATCTGCTTGTATACAGCATTGTGAACTGAAAACATGTATGGGCATAGAACTCTGACTGTGAAAGCCACTACAGTGCCCTTGCAATCACTATTACTTCATAAAGACATCTGGTCTAGTCTTGTAAAAACACATGTCAACCCTGAAATAAAAATCAAAGAATCACAAATCCAGAAGCTCATCAAGTCCTATGCTCATATTTTGCAGCATTTTAAAAATCAATAATTAATTAAAAGTATTTTTCTATTCACAATAGTAATAGGCAAATATTTCCATTTGTGAGCAATATGGACACATCTTTCTCTGTATCACTAAAAAAACCTCATTGATGAGATTATTCCACAGTTGACTGTATTGATCTACAATGGATAACTGTATTATATAATATGTATTATACAGTATGTTGTATAATACAAGGAAAGTGTGTTTAACATATTGTACATTTACTATTTAATACAGTTCTGTAGCAGTGCAGGTGCAGCTTTGGGTCTTACCACCTGATGGTTGGGGTGCATGGAATTCCAGCATCACAAAATGATAAGGTTGTAAGGTTGTACCTTGACAGTTTTTAAGACAGAATTATATTATCCTTCAGGAGCTTTGACAGTTTTTTATCTCTATTATGTAAGTTCTGAGCTCTGATGATTTCAGTGTCCAGGTTTTATAAATGAGAGCTGCGGTCAGTACCACCAGCCACGTTCTCATTGGGGAGAGGAAGAACGCCAGGGTGCCGTATGTTCGCTGCAGGAAATAGCAGGAATAGACCTGCCAGGCCAGGAGCAGGGCCATTGCCAGGTGAACAAGCACAGCCACGAGGCGTCGGGCACGACGGATGTGGGAACGGAAGCTGTGGCCCTGGCATCGCAGCAGCAGGCACCAGCACAGATAGGCCATCAATGGCAGGTTGAAAAATATCAGCTGAAAGGAAAAGCAAAGAAAAATAAGACAATGAGCAAGCCAGGGGTTCTGGGTAACATCTATGAAGGCTTAAAAACATATGCACAGATAGAGCTGTCCCATTCTAAGGGCTGAGTGCAATTCCCAGAGATGGAATCTCAGAATGCACCTCAACTCTGCAGCTGATAAAGCTGTGATTGCCTGGGCCTGAGTCCCAGGCCAAGCATTCCTGCCCATTCCCTTGCAGTAAGAGGCACTAACACGCATCTGACATTTTCTGGAACTGATTCAGGGAGCCAGACTTAGCAAAAAACTAACATGGCAAAACCAGACGGTCTGTATGTCAGCTTAACTCTGACCCAGCCCACTGTGGTGTCACACTGCAAGGTGTACAAGGGAGACACCATGAAGAAGGAGGCAATGCTGGTTTGGTCCTCTATCTTAAATGCCAAGGAATGACACTTTTGTCTTTCAGATTAATGGGGAAACCACTCCTGGGAAAACTGGACTCATGTGTGCTTAGAGAGTGACACCTACTGATCTGAAGGGTTGTTAAGGCTGCAAGGGCTGCCCTGGCCACTCAGTTTTTTGCTTAATCACATTGTGTGAACCAAGGGCAAAACCAGAAAATTTATAGCAAATTTAAAGTTATAAATCTGTAGAGACAGCCTCTAATCCAGATATCCAGGGAGCCCAAAGCAACATCATTTTATTAGACAAAAAGAGAAGTTTGTGAAAATAATGTACAACCTCCTTCCTTTCTTTAAATCTGCAGAAAGGTAAGAAAGACTTCTTATAGTCAGGCATGGTCACTAATCTCTCTACTTCTAAGACTCCTTTCTTTATAAAAATATTTTTTAAATAATGGAAAAAAAGCCCTTGGGAAAAGAACCCTGGTTTTTAGCCTTTATTTTATAAATACTCACCTGTAAAATCCCAACCACAAATGTCATACTGCCCTGTAAGAAGGAACCACCAACAAACACCCCAAAGGAAAAACAGGCCCCCATCTGTCCATCTATCAGTTCACCTACAAACCATGGTCCTGCAAGAGAGGAAACCAAACATCACCATCAGGAAACACAACAGAGACACAGCCCTTTCCCACATGGCCCTTTGTACCCTGGGACTTCCCTAGTGCTTGTCCAGAGTAATCAGCCTCATGTTTTCATATTCAGCAAACAGCAGTCTGGTGTGAAAATACCACAGTATGACAGGGGGTTGTGGCATGCAATGAAAATATTTTTGAATTAGTTTCATCTCTGTGACAATTTTCAACACCATATATAATATCTTCCTTATGAGAGAGGAAGATAAAGGGTAGCTTTTTCCCAGAATTACAGTAAGATATATGAAAAATATGGTCACAAACAATTCCAGCCTGGCTCAGCATAGAAATTAAAATAGGCAGGCTGCTCTGTGTCATGCATACTACACAGACTAACAAGAAAATATCTATTTCAGTAACATTTTATCAGAGGAGAACAAGCTCAGATTGTTAGCTCTGATGCGAACAATCAAAAAATAAGTGAAAACCAAACTGAATTTAAAAATACTCACTTTGCTTTCAGAGTAATTTAACAATCTAAGTGTTTAATTAATTCAGGGCTTCTAAGTTAGGCTCTTAGAAATGACCTTTAGTCTCTTTGGACATTAACTTTTAAAGTTCCACACAGATTTTGTAACTTAAGTATATTTTCCCCATTCTCCAAGATGTTAGAATTCTTAATTTCCATCAGGATCTAATGTGTAATTTCAAAATACTAATTTATTAGTCCTCCAGTACTCTAGGCTACTTACCCAGAATGGTGTATAAATTCAGAAACAGAATTGAGTAATAGAAGGTGTTTGTTTTACTGAAGACATGAAGAGAATATGAAGTCAGAGTAAGTAATCCTGGCTTTCCTAAACAGAGACAACATTTAAGAAAAATACACTTAATTCAGTTTACAGCACCTCCCCAGATATCTATGTATGTATAATACTGGTCTTTCTGAACAAATCAGCACATTATTTACTCATTCTTTTAAATAAGGAGTATAAAATAATATTTGGCACGTCTACAGAAAAATGCAGAGGAATGCATTACTATTACTGTGATAACTGAAAGTAAAGTACTAATAAATATAACAATCTGTATTAAAAACAGCAGAGGAACCTGCCATTCTAAAGGAATACACTTACTGTATGTAAATAATACTGAACAACCATTCTATACCCAGAAAATGAAGTTAGCTAGAATGAAAAACATGGAGAAAGTATGTATTAAATTAAGAGAATCAAAACAGTAACTCTGCAAACCCAGAAAGGTGGGTCAGCATGGACTAGATTCATTGGATTTCCTTTGATTAAATCTACTTTAGTGAGATCTGATAGCAACTCAAAATTAAGGCTAGGCATTAAAATGACATTATTCTGACAAGTGTGTGGTGTTAGAAGAAAAAAGTAGTAGTAGCTCTCTAACTGAAGCATACAATTCACAGAACAAACCTTCCTAAAAAGTTAGCTTGTAGACTTACACCTATTTATGTGGCCGTCTCACAAAGAATTAACCCCTAGAGGGCAAGCTTTACCTTTGGAAATCAGCTCTAACAAACTTGTTCACTAAGTTGTCAAACGTTTATCATGGTCCACATGGACCTAGCTGACCACAGAGTCAGTTGTTTTAATATTTAGCTGCTGAGTTCCATAAAATCTGATTCTTTTCTATGTAAGCAGTTGCTGTAGTTACCTCAGGATGCTACACAATTAGGAGTATAAAGGAAGGGACAAACACTGACATGAATAGGAAGGGAGGTGGCTTCCAGAAAAATCTCATTAGTAAGGTGTGGTTCAAATGATTGTTTAAAGGATAAACGTCATGAGATTAATAGAAATAATTTTCATTTACTAGATGTATCACAAACAAAGTATCAAGTTATGACAGAAATGGCCTTAATATTATTTTGAGAAAGACCCAATCCTGTTCACGTTGTTTGCAAAAGTTAACAAATACTGTCTTTGCAAAAGGAAATCTGTTTCTCCACTTAGGCGAGAGAGAATTCTGTGACAACTGTAGTGAAACAAGCACACATATAGAAAATACAAACCAAAACATTCCTTTCCCTATGTATTGGATTCTTCAGTGAGAAAATTAAAATGAAACCTTGGACTTCAATCAACTTAATTTTTGTTTAAACAAAGATATCTGCTCAAGTTTCTAGTTTATTTGATATATTGGAGGTTTTCCAGGTTCCCTTAAAAGCAAAACAGCAGCTTCTGAGAAATCAATCAAACCCCACAGAAGCAGATGTAAAATGCATATGGTGATTAACAGCACAGTTACTTACATATTGTTAGCACACAGGTCAACAGTAAAAAGTTTAGGGGAAAACAGAACTACTAAAAACCACAGGTAAACATTAGTTCATACCTTTGAGTGCTGGCTTTTGGAGGTGTCGGAAAACAACAAGCAAGGTAATCTGAATCAGCACAGTCAGTCCAAAGAGCACTCGAGCCTGAAAAGACAGTTTTGACTATAAGCCAGCCCTAGAATAACTGCAGCCTTGGAGCAAGCCTTATGGACGCTGACAGAATGGTACAAAGATTCTATTTGAAACACATATTCAAAGCTTGTTGGTGTCATTAAACTGAAGAGTAAAAAAGGAAACTTAAGAGTTTCTAAGTTCTAGGATTTGTATTGTACTGACTTGAATTCTGCTGAATGTCTGAAAGCAATAGACCTGAACCTTTAAAAAACAGAGTTTGTAAACACATCCATTGAAAAAGTGTAGTTACACTTCCAAGGCAAAACATTGTCTGAGCACTGTTCTGAGGAAAAATCCAGTTCAAGACATGGTGTAGAATGTGTGACTGATTAACAAAACTAAGATAATAATTACAGTCATGTGGACTTTCTTAGGTAGTTCTAGAAGTGCACCCAGACTACTAAGACATGACATCCTTCTTTGCATGTACTGAGCTGTAACACATCTGGATATGACCTGGAACTTACTAAAGTCAATGGGGATTTTGCCCTTCACTGGAGCTAGTTATAATGTCAGCAGCTGACAGTGAGAATATTTGCAGCATTCTTCCCAGAAAACATATTTCAACAGTTCACAGTGAATTTCTCTTTGGTTTAATGTTTCCTTTTTCTACTATCTCCAGTAGCTCTTTTTCAATTTCTTGCACAAAATGTGTGCCTACTTATGCCCAAAAATGGATAAAAAATTGGGACTAAATCCAGGATGTCAACTCTGTACAAACCATTGTTGCACATTTGTGGTTGAAGTGTGCAACTTGAGAAACTTTAAATGTTTTGGAATTCCAAAAGAGTCATATCTGGAAAAAGTAAACTGCATTCAAGTCTACGAATTCCTTCAGGAATTACGAAAATGCCTACTGCAGATTGGGAAACCAACATGGAGTAACAGCTGTTTTGCTGAAAGTACTTACTAGAACATAATGGTCAGTGAGAAGAATAACAGATGACCAAAAGTCAAATCTAAGAGAGAGGTTTTCTTCCATACCAAATAAATGGCCCCGTGTGCCAATTCTTCCTGATGCATCCTAGATTGACATAAAATGAGAGCAATTACATAGCAGTGGTACAAAAAACTGTCTAGTTAAAGTTCCTAATTATCATTGCAGCTTTTCTAGAAAGATACAATTGATGTATGCTTCTCTGGCATACTGCTGTATTAAATTCTACCTACAAAGGATTACCTACAGTCAATTCTGCAGTTTCAAGTAAAATGGTGATTATAAAATCATAATCTGAAAGTGCTAGATATGAAGAAGAGCCTGTCAGAGATTCAGCAACTTAAGGAAGACTGTGACTGTTTACTGTCCCCCCTCACAATTGTTTTCTGAAAGTTCAATTCTAGGTAATAGCCCATATTAAAATATTTTTAAATTTTGTTGTGTTTCATTTCTGGTGTATTGCCATAAACCCATACAGATAAACAAAGATTTGTTTATTGTCATTTATTCAACACAGTGCAGTGTTGAGCACAGTGTTCCAGGTGTGGCCTGGCAAGCACTCAGTAGAGCAGGATAGTGACTTGTCTTGGCTGGTGATGCCTTTGTGGATGCACCCTGGCATCCAGTAGATTTTCTCTGCTGCACCAGCACACTGTTCATTCACACTGAGCTTGTGGTCCACCAGGACACTGAGGTCCCTTTTCACAGAGCTGCTCCGCAGCTAGGCAGATCACAGCCTGTGCTGCACTCCTGGATTATGTTTTCCCAGGTGCAAGTCCTTACACTTTTCCTTTATGAACTTCATAATGTTTTTCTTGGCCCACAATTTGCCCTTGGTTAGTCTGTGTTGGCTCTTCCCAGTCATGTGCTTCATCTGACTTGAGAAAGCCCCCGACAAGGATTTATTTCCTAATTTTCCCAGGGACTGAAATAAGACTAATGGGTTTATAATTTCCTGGATCCTCCCTTAAGCCCTTCTTGTAGACAGGAGAGTCATTAGCCTTCTGCCAGTCTTCTGGAATGCCTCCTATCTCCACAACTTCTCCAAGACTATGGAGAGTGGCCTCACAAAGATGTCAACCAGGTCTGTTAACATTCTGGAGTGGAAACTGTCAGGGCCCATTGATCTGTAGGATCAAGCTCCTGTGCCAGGTCTTACTCCAACTCTTCTTTCATTGACAGTGGGTCTCTGTTTGCGTTAAGCTTGAGCCTTGTTCCCAAAGCCTGAGGCCCAACACTGCTAGTGCAGACAGAGGTGAAGAAAGTGTTGAGAACCTCTGCCTTTTCACAGCTGTTGGTGACTAATTCACCTCTGCTGTTTAACACCTGGCCAGTATTTTCCTTCTGTTTCTGCTTGTTGTTTATACACCTTTAGAACCCTTGTAATTTTTGACATCTCTGGCAAATTTCAATTCAAGTTTGCACTTCTGTCATGTCTTATTTTACTTCTTATGAAAAATAATATTTCTTTCTTTATCCCAGCAGCTTTATGAATATATTGGTGCTTAGCAGTCAACGTTCATTCCTTTATTAAATCCTTTGGGTTTTGTCATCAGACAAATATAAAAGTAAGTCTGTTATTGTGTATTTTGTTCCTAGTTATGTGAGGCAGGAGGATGATAGAAAAGCCATGACAAGAAAAAAAATTAATACAAAGAATGCCAACAGGTACCTTACCTGGACAGTCACATCTATGTGATGGAACCCTTCACTGTAGTTTTGTGGGCTCCACTTCAGGACATAGAGAGGGCCAGACACATGATGTGCATTCCCCAGGTGAACTCCATCTATGTAGACTTTGACAGAGATAATGACAGAAGGAGAGAATGCCAGAATTCTAAGGAGTAAATAAAGAGCAAAAGAAACACATTTGTTACTGGACTTGCAGGCATGTCACTACTTCCTTAAGAAAAAGTCCCTAAAGGTTAAGCTGCCTTGTAGTAAAGAGTTCAAAAGATTTAGAAATAAAAACAGTGAAATATCTGTAGGCTAATGGTAACGTGGTAGGTCTTTCCTACAGTTGAAAAAAAAGTAGTTCTGTATGGCACTACACAGAAGAACAGGATAGAAAACTGGCTGTGGAACAGACATAAAGGTGGCAGAAGTTGTAAGGCCCTGGCAGAAATAATTTTAGAACTTTTGCTTCAAAACACTTGCTAACACAAAGGGGATGCATCCTCCAGCATACACAGACACATAACCAAAGACTTGTAGATGGCTTCATAAAAAATTGTCAGGCTCTCTCTCTCTAAAGTCCTTTGTTGTTTGGAGTGGGGTTTTTTCCTTCTTTTTTTCCCCCTTTTTTCCTTTTTGCTAGTCAGAATCTAACCTCTCAGAGTTTGTAACTGCATTTAGGACAAATGGAGTGGACTGCAAGACTGATATTACAGATCTCAGATACCAACAAATGTATTGTCACTTGGCAGTAGGGTTATATTCATAGAAACAGTGATACTAATACAAAATAGTATTGCACATACAATTCCTAAAATATTCAAAATATTGCACATACAATTCCTTTAATTTTTGGTAATATAAAAGGCATTCCAGAGCATGTTTTAGTCACATGAAGGAGTTTCATACAGTAATGGTGAACACTTCTACCAGTTAATATATTTAATATAATCATAAGAATGTTCAGATAAGGTTCTGAATAGGAAACTGGAAAATAATTAGGACACCTAGTAGGATACTGCTCCCTAACTGAAAAGTATGACAAACTTATTTTTATTGTAACCCTGTGTATGCAGTATTTCAAGCAGATTAGTTTTAAAGCAAATATAAAATGCTGAAAAGGGCCTAAAAATCTCAAATATAAATGTAAAAATTAAATAGATAAGGTAAAAATGGAAAGATGGAGAGATTTAAAATGAATATGAAAATTGGCAGAGGCTTCTCACGTTTTAGTATATAAAGGATGTTGAATTGAAAAGACAAAGCTGAGAAGTCTGAAGTGAATAGAGAAATCATTTAAAAAATACACAGACAAAATCCTGAAATTAGCAGAGTTGATGTGAACACGTGAGATAAATAGCACAGATTACATATTAATCTATGCATTGATTACATATTAATCTATTTTAATTATATATTAATTGATCAGCTTTGGTTACATAAAGTTCATTTAGGGGAAATAACTGCATAAATAAAACAAACATGAATTACTACTACACAATCTTTTTATCACAGACATGATACAAAGCAAGCTCTCTGGAACAATTTTCCAGAGAAAAGTATATTCTGAGAACAGCAGACACACATTTAAAAAGCAAGGCTTTGTGTATATACATATAAATGTAATTAAATATTGTCAAATCAAGACATTACAGGGTACCTGATATGAGTGGAATAAAGAATTTTGACTAGTGGTTCATGAGCAGAACTGCTGTACAGGAAGGATTTGGGATTGGTGATGAGAACTACAGGCCACTCTTCAAAGTTAAGATCTGCGAAGCTGAGGAGGTCATGATCAAACGCGAGGATCCTGTATCTATATTGAAAGGAAAAAAATTTTGTTAAGACAAACTGCTGTGTGAACAGCTGATTTCCATGCTTCTCAAGTTTCTAAAAGAACCTGGCTTTATTTTCCATTTATTCTCTTCTGTAGTTGATCTTATATTTTCCAACTCTGCTATATTAACTCTACAGTTGCTTACCTCTGATGAGGTTAATTTTATTATAAATCATGGAAGCAGTACTCAAAGTTCCAAGTGTGAAGATCTCTGGAATTTTGCACATGAATCAGACAGATGAACATTACATTGAAGAACTCAAATATAATATACATTTCCACAGTGTCTGTGTAGGTACTCTAGTTCAGGACAACGACCCCAGCGTGCTCTTCTCCTGTATTCACACCAGTATCTTTCTTTGGATTACTGCAGAATAAAAGCTAATACACTACTATACACTACACGTAGCATCAGACACTTTTTGATATACAAGTAAGGTAACACTTCTCAGGTGGACTATTTCTCTGTCAAGAATTCTAACAGCTACTGCAGAGCATGTATATTTTGAAGTAGTGATGCTGAATTTTACTACAATTTATTTGTCTACATTTGAACACTAAACACATACTATCTGGATACACATTTAGATGTCCCCTTTTTAGTTTTTAAATATCAAGAATTGATAAAAAATTATTTCATTTATTATCATACTGTTGGTATGAGGAAAAATCCCAAACGTACATACAAGGCCTTTTTTTCAAAAGCACTAATAATAACAACCAGTCAGGCTGATCTCATGCTTCTTTCAAATTGACCACACAGCATAAAAGGGAATCACAGTACAGCAAGGTAGGTTTCATATAATAATTTGCTCATATGGGCTTTTCTTTACCTCCTATTATCCATCCAGTCTCCCAGTTCAAGTTCCAGAGTGCCACCACGGTGTTGACTGTGCAAGACTGGCATCAGCCCACCCATTGTATGGAGATGTCCACATAAATAGGCTGTGGCAGAACTAATAAGAATGGTGATTATTTGGGTGGGAAGGAAATATCACTGCAGAAAACCTGAAAAGTGAGAGATGAGCATGTGAAGAGAGGCAAGAAATGTACTTCATGCTGAAAACATACAGGGTAAGAAGATCTTACCTCATTAGTGTTCGTATTCCAGGGGATGGGGAGATGATAGTTGAGGTGGGGTAGTGGCCAAACCAGATAGTATGGTTGCTGTGTAGACTTTCTGTAGCCATCAAAGACAGCTCTGCCATTTGGTTCTGAAACAGGCAGGTGACAAATCCGTTTTGCTAAATAAATGTCTCACATGCATTATAACTTAAAAATGTAAACACTCTTATAGACGAACACAAATTTTTCAAACAATTTTTCTATATTAAAAAAACCCCAAATCTCCAAACAAACCACTACAGAAATAAAACAGCCAGCAAAATGAAATGCAAAGACTTATACAATACCATGTTTAAAATCCCAAAAAAATTATAGGGTCTCTTAGGGCCTGGGCTGAGTGTGGCATCCACGCAGATGAATGAATAGTTCCCAAAAGAGGTAGTGTGGATGTAATGGAAAGAGCCATCTTTACGCCAGGCAGAGTATTTCCTAGCAAAATAAGATGGAAATACTGCTGTTAGGAAAGCTTGTAGCCATGACAAACAGACATTACTTTCTCTCTTTCCATTGAAAACAGGTTTTTTCACTATTTCTGACTTACAAAATTGAAGTGCTTTTGATACTTTATGCTAGATGGGAATTGTACATATCTTCCATGGCAAAGACATGACATTTCAACTAACAGTACCACCTAAATTGCTCTGTTAAGGATTAAATTCTGTAACTAAAATTATTATGAGTTAATCTGAGAATCACTAAAATTCATTACGTTTAGATTGTTTTGGGTTTTTTTTTTTAATTTCTTTTGGGGTTTTGGAGTGGGCATTTTGTGTGCATTTGGGGTTTTTGTAATTTGTTTTAGTTTTGTTTTACTCCCTGCATGATTTGTGGAAGCTAAAACATTCCTGAGTTCAGGTGATGAGTATAATTTGAACACAGACATCCAGAAATCAGTTCATGTCCCTGTTCCTCCACCAATCAGAACAATAAAATTGTCAGAAAGGTTGACCTGAATAGAATACAAGCCAATATATTAAAAACAAGTTTTCAATACTTCTAATGCCATAAAAACCCTTTAACAATATTTTTAAGTTAGCATTATCTTTATGAACATCATCAACTTCAAGAAAATGTCTTCCTTTATTCCCATTTTGAGTATGTGTAACAGTTGATTCATCCTCTGCTAATGCTGTGAACATATAATAGGAACTTATGTTTTGTGTAAAAATATTGTATTTCAATACAACCCATTGCCCTCTTTAATTTTAATGCATAATGAACACCAGAATGTGGTGCCAAATAACTTTTTCCTAGCTTCTATTTTTATTTCTGCAAACAATTTTTATAATTTTAATATTTTAAAATATATGTATATTTTTATATATTGAAAAAACAACTCCATTTTACTCTTCCATCTTCTCTCTCCTAGAATGTGACTGAAAATTTTGTAGACATTGACAGATTTAACACACTCAATTACAAAAGAGAAGGGTTAGAGATAAGAGATCTGCACAAGTATTCTCTATTTTCTCAATCGATTCTGCTCTACTGACAATGCAAAAGACAGAGGGAATAGTAGATATGATCCTGGGCTATAGGAAAGTCAGTGAAAAAGCATATATGTGATAACTGAAACCAGAATATTGCTTAGTGAATTTGACCTTGAATATAGCTGCATCTGTATGGTAAATAAAAGTACCTGTAATAATTCTGAACACTATCCAGGCGTGGAATGTTGAATGAATCTGTAAGGGAGTAAAAAAGGAAATAAGGAAACTTTCAGATCAAATTGATCATTGGCCCCTGTATCTAACTAGGTAATGTTGAGATAAAGCAGTCTCAGCGGTGCTGAAGAGCTACTTTTTAAAAAATGCATGACTGACAAGCAGACTAACTGAGCAGAGGAGACATTATGTACTCAATGTAGTTAAATAGCAATAGTTTTTTCATTCAAGTTTCAATTCAAAGATAAAGGCATTGTGGGAATGTAAATTGTTATTTAGCAGCCAAAAACTAAACCTGCCTCCATTTTGACCACAGAACTTTTCAAGAGCTTTTATGGACTGGGTGCATGCTCTGTAAGTAAGACTTAACTCATTCATGGAAAATAAAGTATTCACAGCATCCATCTCATCTAGAGAATAGCGTGTGTAGAACAGACATCAGCTTGGGGGGGTCTGTACTGCAACAGTTCCACTTCTCCATTAATGCTGCTAACAAAAGCCTAATATGAAAATGAGTATATATGACAAAGCATGCACTTTTTCCCCCCAGGGCAGCTTCCTGTACAGCCTGTTTATACAGCCTACACGACTGTCAGCTTGTGTTTGAATGCTTACAGTGTGGCAACAGCTGATGGATCTAAACTCTCATGACTCCCTTCTCTTCAAAAGAAACCAAATTTCCTTTAGCTGCTGGACATGTGACACCTTTTAAAATTAAACCTGTGAGGTGGAAGTCTATGAAAAGTAAATTGAAACAATTTCTTCAGTATGGTAAGATTACAGTTTGCCCCTCCATTAAAAAATGTGGTATATAAAATAATAATGTGGAAACTAACATCTGAAGTCATGTTCTTGCCAGTACCACTCTTCTCCGGTACTAAAACTCACTCCAGTAAGAGACTGTAAACAAAGTGTGTCCTCAGCAGACGTGGATGGCAAGCCCTTCTGATTCATGAATACTAATACTAGTGAGTACTAACATTTTACCTCTATATTCTGTGATCTGCAATCACAGGAAAGACACAAATGTTTCATTTTCTTCTTACCATGATTCCCTTTGATGTCTATCCACTTGGTTTTTTCCATGACCCTTGATCTCTTCAGGATTGACTGGTAAGTTTTCCACTCATCTTCTACCTGCTCAGATCCCAGTTTATCTCTTGTCTTAGCATCTGTCAGATCACCTGATAGTGTACAAAGGTGAGATATAACTAGAGGCCTACACAGCCTATACAAATACTGTAACTAGACAAGCAGGCCATCCCTGCCTCCAAGTCTAAGTGGCTGCAGGCCTGGGTGCAATCTGCATGTTTCTGTATCTGGTTCACAAGACCAGGGTAAACGCCTTCTAATGCAGATGCAGCAACCTCATCAGACATTTACTGACCACATTACTGCAGCACTTTCACTAATTAGATAATAACTCTCTGTAGAAACAAAACTCCAGGTCTAGCATTAAGATTCTAAAGCCTTGCATGCAGTAACAGCTCAAAGTCTTTTCAATTTTCCTGTCAAAACTTAATCTATTTCAATAGCAAGCTGTCAAATGAAGTGGCAAGGCTTATTTCACCTCTCTTGGTATGATATGTTCAAATGGAAACCAGCAATAAAATCTTACATTAATTCACAGGTGAATTTCATACAAATGAGCAGGGATTGTTCTGAGAGAGGAACTGTATCCTAATGGCTAACCACAGACATTGCTCACTTCTGTGATTTCAAACACAAAGAATGTAGAATCATGACCAGGACAAGAGGGAAGGTGGCTTGCTAGCAAGGGCTAAGATGCAGCAATACCTATTGGGAAAACAACAGCTATCTTGTGTGATTGTGTCTGTTACACACTAAACTCACTGAAGAAACTGAATGCTGAAGAAAATAATCGTTCCCTTGTTGAGAAGTTATTCTTTTCACCTTCTAGCAGTCTCCCTTCAGCTGCAATTCAATTTTTATTGCTTAAGATATGCTTAAAGTTCTCTCTTGAGATCCTAGAATTTTGCCTATTTGCTGTTCCTTTGACAGTACACTCAACAGGAAATTCACACTTTTCAACTGCTTACCTGTTGCTAGAACAAGTGCTGGCTGAATTACGTCAATTGTTTCAGAACAGAATTTTTCAAAGTCAGGAGCTCGTTTGGGATCCCGAAATTTGCTGATATGAATATCTGACACCTGCAAAAGAGAAGAGTGAAACACTGCCCCAAGTAGAGGGTTATTGCTACCCAGGTTCTTCTGCAAAGCCAAGTATACAAAAAAAATGCAACATAACTGCAGTCACAGTGATTCATGTCAGTGTAAGGGATACAGGGAGAAATAGAAGTGGGTAACTAGGGGAGAAGGAAAGTAGAACAAGCAAATGATATTGCAATCAACAAATGATATTGCAATCAAAAAAACTCTAACTCCTAAAATCACATCTACATCAAGAAAATTTCCTTAAAAGTATGAGGAAATACTTATGTATCCACAGTAAATTGTGATGACTGCAAGTGGCCTGTTGCCTTTCAAATTCTGGGAGTTTCTGTGCAATACAGTGGTTTTGCTGCAAGTAAGAATACAAAGTAGTTGTGCAAAGCAATAGGTTAAAGATACCTAGAACTTGAAATGTACTGAAAATTTATTTTATACCTGGTGTGACATTTCCAGTAGCTGAGTGGAAGGATTTTTAACATTCTATCCAAGCATTTTAATGGATCAAACAAGTGTGTTTAGATCCCATTCCATGTGCCTTCAAGAAGGCAAAGATTGCCTAAGAAAGGATGATAAGACTTGTATGTAACTGTAAAAGATGCTGTTCATTTCTGAGTCAGGCAAAGCCCTCACATCAGAAGAGCAGTTTGGGGAGAATAAGGAAAGTAAGATTTTTCTATTTTTTTTTACATTGTAGCTTTTCAGTACTGTACAAAAAACCCCCCTTGTGTGAACAGCTTCAATTCCACTTTCCATTCTACTTCAGTCAATCAATTAATTAATTATCCTCCTTGGTTTGAACAAATGGTATTTGATGCTCAAAAAGCAGTAAGCAAATGCTCATCTGACCTGGAAAGAAAATATCACCTGGAAAGAAAAACATTAACTTTTACATTCATATTAATAAACCTGTTCTTGTAAAGCTTGTAGTTTTTGAAAAATCCAGATAAAATATCTTGGAGAAAAATGATTTACTTCTACTTATTCAGTCATTTGTATATGAAGAAAATATTACCTGAATACAGTTTTTTAAATTCTGCTTAGGAAAACTCCCCATTTGGAATGACATGGAATTTTTGCCTAGATCAGAATTGCATGCTAAAAAAGGCAAACATTTTTAGATATAACTTTAACTTCACTTTCATTGATGCAATCAAACTAGTGTGAAGCAAGGAGCACAGCAAAACTACCTTGATACATCAAACCTCATTTAATCGTTGACAAGGATACAACTTGTTTTGATTCTTTTCAGCCTGTGGATTTGCAATTAATTTATCTCAGCAATCAGAGAAAATCAAAACTTCTACACTTTTCATTCCTGAGAAAAAACAGTCTTACAAAAACCTTACTCCTTCTCTACCAGTAACCACAGCAAATGTAAATTTCCAACCTTATAGCAGAGAGTGGCTCAGGAGCCTAATTTCCTACAATGACCTTCCCACTTTTCTACCCCATGAGTTTAAGATTTTTAAAAAGGTTCAACTTGTAATTTCTAAGAGTTACAGTGACCCGGGACTTCTGAGAGCTGGGACTAAGTTTCTCTCATCACTAACAGCCATGACATATGAAGATCTCAGAAGTGAAGCTTCTTCCCTTTTTTTTTTTTTTTTAATTTTAAATTCATTTCAAATTATATCCCAATAAAAAGACAGTGGGCAAGATGAAAAGCTTGTAAGGCTCTTATTTACTTTCCAAAATATAGGTGAAAGCCCATTTGCTGTTCTTTCCCCTCCCTCTAACTGATGTGGATACTTGGCATCTCATTGCATCATAGGCAGTTGCTTTCATTAAAATGGATTGGAAGAGATTTAAGGGTGAGGAGAAATCACCATCAACATTCCTTATCTAGCAAAGATGTGGTTCAGGAGAGGCAGGTGTTAACGAGGGAGAATTACAAGGTCTAGAGCAACAGTAGAATGTTTTCAACTGACAGAAACGGGATAAATAATTATATGCTTGTCAAATACTGAACTAGAGTGTCTATTTGGCATGGATAAGAAAGGCAATTCTGCTACAATAAAGGTGGATGAGCCATTAATAGAAGATAAAAGTAGAAAGACTGTGATTTAGTTCCTTCAGAAGAGATAGTCCTGTGTACGGGAAGAAAAACAAGGCAGGAACTGCTGGGGGCAGAACTGACCGTCTTGAGCTCTATTCAGTGACCTAGGCTAGACCTATGGAATCACCAGGGAGCCTGAAGCCTGTTTCCCATAACATCACCAGGCACAAGGCTGGATTTGGTGCTCGATTAGTTTCCAAGTTAGGTCAATGATAAAGCAGCTGTTAAAGGGCATGTCTGAAAGAGAACATAACCACTTGAAAGTAAAGCCAAGTATCAAATTAGCTGTGCTGTGACCTATCCTTGGGAGAACTCCACTTGAAGTGACACAACCAGAGAGAACACAGCAAGAGAAACATGGGCCTGTGCATGCTGCTTGTCAGTATAGCTCTGCAGCTGCTATATGCTGCTGTATCTGACTCTTCAAAAGACAGCAGCTCAGGACCGGGGCTTTCCTTACATTATTTCAAGCATATCTCTTGATACTTGTACTCTGCAGTAAAAATAAGCCTTAAGTCACTTAAGGAAAAATTACTGAAAAAAAATTACACCACCAATTAGAGAGAACCAAAGGACTAATATACGCCAGCTCGTCCACTAAGAGCACTGCCTGCAGCTAATAAAGTCAGGCAAAGTGTTCTTGAGATTGAGAATGAAAACAAAACAGTAAAAGCAGCTATTCGTTAGAAGGAAATGCACAGCAATCCCTGGGACATGTCAGCCATAGATTAACTACAAATATGTAAACAATTTTGTGGCTAGCTCTACACTAAGTGCTTTGGGAATGCTCTGGGGAGACGAGTCACAGAAGAAGCCAGAGAAGCCCTAAGATGTGACAATTTGCTTCCAGAACTATGCCAGGTCAAGTTGGATTTTATGTTTAACCTGGAAACAAAGCTGTGTATATTTAACCTTCTGAATACTGGCACAGTACCTTCTACTGCTATAAATCAGTAAAGCTATTTTCTCAGCCACACAACTTTTCTGAGGTTTTGGATGGGGAAAGGGACAGGCAGAGCCTGCATTTCTGCCCAGGATATTAGATAATACCTCATCAGGTACTGATGCAACACACAGGGTAGTGTAATAATTAGGTGATTTTTAATTACCCACTTCCACTACACACATCTATCTGTGTGATAAGGAAAGGTCTCTGTCCAGGAGCCACTCTGGCAGTCACACACACCACCTGGGACTGAGGCCCCTTCACAGCTACACTTAATACACTCCCAGCCAGACCAGGTTTCCTTGCCAGCTCAGCCCCAGGCTTCCCATAGCAGGGTCTCAGACTTCGGGATCATTACAATAATTTAATCTTGGTGCAGTAATTAACAAAATAACAGTTTGACTGGGGTACCTCTGAGGAGGTGCCCCAAAGAAAGGAATCTCCAGGCTTTTATACCCTCACAATCTGAGAACAGGCAAGTCTGAGGGTCACGGGCTCCTGCCGTCTCTGAGTGTCCGGTCCCCTGTGGCCGGGCCACAGGTGCCCGTGCCCTTCGCTGTGTAAAGGGTTTCACAGGTCCCGGCCTTTCGCCTCGGGCTCCGGCCCCCCAGAGCTCAGCCTGCAGCTCGCCCTGCGGCTGCACACCGAGCTGCCGGCACTGAACATATTCCTCAACGCGACCTTTCGGGCAGCCTGGCCAAACGCCTGTACCCTGGGCTTGACTGCGCGCCTCCGCCGTGCCCGCCGTGCCCGCGGCTCGGCCGCCCCTCGCCCGCCCGGCCCCGCTCACCTGCACGACCCAGAGCAGGCTGGCG
>VYZP01003303.1:10000-11624 GCA_013400635.1 Hypocryptadius cinnamomeus
TCTTGCAGATCTTGCAAATGGGCACTCCATCCCATTTGCACTTTTCAGGGTCACCTATTTATTCCCATATGTTATCCTAATTCTTTTTAATATTGTCAATGCATCTTGATGTCGTGAGCAATTTCATTAAGAGAGAGCTGAAATCTTGATTTTTTGCTAAGATCAGACTGATGAGATTATGTGTTTGTATTATCTGCTTTTTGCCCTTATGCAAGTACAGACACAGTAAAAAATGTCAAGGAAAAGAAAATAGTCAGTTACTGAATGTTTTGAAGTCACCAAGATGCTGCATGAGTGAAAGCTTAAGGGTGGTCATAGGATTCCTCAATACATAGTTCTGTTCACTTGTTTTGCAGATACCCATCCAAATTGAAAAAGCAGGAAAAGGTCAATAGAAACCAATGACAAGGTGGATGTTCATTAGAAGCTGAAAATAAAAGAATTTAGCTGTCATAATCTTTCAAAATAAAATTGAGCAAGGATAATGGAGCATGCTGGAAAAAGATTTAGGAAGGAAGAACTAAATGGCAGCACAACAATACCTGGGTATAAAGATTTCAGGGACAAACTCAGACTCAAAAGGACAAAAAAAAAAAGTCAGACCAGAACAGTGAGATCCTAGTACACCTTCCCAATATCATATTTGGGAGTAAAGATTCCTATGCCATTACAAGATATGTTTTGAGAAGTTAATGAAACACAACCACCCAATATACTTATTGTCAGATAGAAGAAGTAACTCAATAATCTAGGTGGTTGTAACCTATAATGGGCTGACCCCATTTAAGTTCCCTGAACAAACTGAAAGACAGCAGGCTTCTTTCTCATTTCCTAAACTGGACTTGTAAATTTGCTTATGTCACAATAAAATATATTTCTTTTCCTGCGCTGCCTCATTTATACCCATGCCTTTTTATCTTCACATTTATAATGTCAGCTTTTCTGCTAGGCATTCTAAGCACTCAGGTTGATTATTGTTTGCTTTATAAATTCAAAGAGGCATGATGCACTGTGAGCTCCCACTGCTCAGAGGCCCTGGAGAGGCCTCTGAGTTTTACAGATAAATTGGTGCTACCTGTTACTCAATGCAATCTTGTATCATGCTCACCTGCCTGGCAGCTGTGGAGCGCATCCTACTTCTAGCAGGCACCTCTGAGTTCCAAAGAGCCCTTCGATTGCTGTGTCAACAAAAAGCCTCTACTGCTTCATTCTTACTTATTCTTATCGTCAAATATGTGGATGTAGGCAGGATGCCCAGGATCTGGCCCTTTCCTATCTACTTGGGAGAAAACAGTCAGAGTTTCATTTACTTTTCTATACCTGAGCCTTAGCTTCATAGAATCAGTTCAGTTCAAGATAAAAGCTATNTTCATAGAATCAGTTCAGTTCAAGATAAAAGCTATCCCCAGGTGCAAGAACAAGCATTTTTCTTTCAATAAGTGTATAAGATGATCACCAGTAACAGTGTTTGGTGAAATTTGTGTGGAGAGATTGGTTGATTAAGCATTTTAAAACCTGTCTTTTCCTATGCAGCACTCTACAATGTTATACTTACAGTATATTTTTCCATAAGTCTTCTCAGAGGCCAAAGCTGCAATATGCTTACAAAGAATATTCAATAAAA
>VYZP01003306.1:336-40031 GCA_013400635.1 Hypocryptadius cinnamomeus
GTTTCCAGAATAGTCTGCTCATGTCTGATTTATTTTCGTTCTAAAAATCAGTTTGGTGGTCTAATCTCTCATCACTTACACAGGAATCCCTGAAGATTAGCGGGATGTCACTTGCAGGCTTTTATATCAGCTATTGCACTTGCCTAATTCATAAAGATGTCACTGGTTTTATCTGATACCATAGATTCACATGATACCTTACCCAAAGCATCCCACGGTACTTGCACACAGTGTGAAAGATCCTGCTTTTTGTCTCAGACCTTTCCTCTACTTTAAAGTCCCTTATTTATGCATTTGAAGCTGTCTGTTGTGTGCCCAAGTGCCACGGCCCCCTTGTTTTTCCCAGAAATCCTCCCGTGTCCATCACTTTATCAGAGCCCTCTTGTACCCTGAAGCTGACCCTCAGAAGGGAGGGAGAGGCCAAGAGGCCAGGAAGGAGATGTTCCCCCTTCAAGGCTGGTCATACCCTGTGTTGAGGGTGTTTCTGCTCATACCTTTCCATCCTCCACTCTGGCTTTTCCCACCATCTGTGGCAGAGTCCAGGAGAGCAACACTGGGAATCCTGATGGGACCTCCCTGCCCAGCCAGTCTCCCTGGTGGTGGGCTGGTTTCAGAATATATGTAATTCAAGTTTATCAGGAGACCTACAACAGCATACATGGCTTATTCTTTTTTTCTTTCCTCAGTCTTGGTTAGCTACAGTTGGTCATGGTTAAAGAGACTAAGGTAACACCCCCTTTGGTTTGTCCCTTTACGTCACTTTTTTCTTACCAGAATTACTGGAGGTACATATTCATCCGTGAGTTTCATAAAAATATTTTAATCTAAAATACTTCTTATTTAGCATAATCTTATACAATGAGAATATTTCCCTGGCATTTTAAATGTGAGATGACCAGCTATGGAGTGACAGAGCCTGTGCCCCATGCTGGACAAACCAGCAATGAAGTAGGAGTCACCAAGGACGTCTCCATGGTAAGTGATAGACCACCTGGTGTTTCTTCCACCCCCACAAAGCTCCTCACCTGTCAAAACCATAAAATGTTATAATAGTAATTTTATACCAGTTGAGTTTCAAGGTAACAAAACCTGATGGACCTGTCTTGAAGAGTAGCTCATCTCATGAAAGGAGAGTGAAAACAGCATGTAAAGACAGGACACCCAAGGCTGCCTGATCTGAGAGAACAGATCTTTTACCCCAAACCAGAAAATTAATAATTAAAATGTTTGCTTACTATAGGGATCTGTTGGATTAAGCAGCAACCAGGAGACTGCCAACAGGCTTTTGAGAAAAGAGCATGGGAAGTATAAAAATGGAAGGAAACTTGAGACTGTGGGGTGACTTGTGGAAGTGGAAGGCACTCAGCACAGCAGTTGGATCCCTGCCTCAGATGCTGCCAGGAGTCACCCCACTGCCATTGTGTCCTGTATCCTCCCAAAATGGGGTGCAAGAGCAGAAGAACCCACAGCTTGGAACCTATGGAATTCCTTCTCACCAGCACATGGACTAGCAGGCAGCAGAGACCTGCACTGGTACACATAACAACACAGGAACCCCCTCTCCAGCAGGAGAATATGCATGGCCACGAGAGAGGGGTGCACTTGTTACCCCCTGTCCTGTAAGAGAGAGATGTGCACACCTAAGCATGCTCCTGTGGGACTAGCAATGGTGGAAATTAGGGAGTTTAGCAATTTATAGGTGTGTTTTAACATCCTGCAAGTGTTTTACACTCTGGTTTATCTGTCAGCCTGTTGGTATTGATCCAGAAGGTGAAGTTCACAGAGTGTCAGCTAATTATGTGTCATTAATAAATCAGTAAACCACTTAGATCCTGATCTGAGTTAAACCACTTAAGTGAAACAAGTCTTGCCTGCCACAGTCCCTGGTGTTAAAAAAGTCATATGCTATTAAAAACACAATGAGCAATTAGCTTAAGTACCCCTGAATTGCACTCAAGTCTTTAACTCAGATGACTGACTATTTCATTTCCTAGCAGAAATGCAGTTAGAAGTTAACACACTTCTTCCTGATGCTCTAATTATCTCTGAGACAGTTGCTGGCTACAGCCCTGTGCATTCCCGTGCCATTCCTCTCTTTGTGTTGTCACCTTAATATGAGCTTGTATTACAGAAAGGAAATTTCTTATTTCCAAATTATGTCTCAGTAGGTAGTCTCTTTTCACATGCATTGGTGTAATTTGCAGTCCAGATGTTGAACCTCGGAAAATACCTCCCAGATGAACAGTCTTTAATTTCTCATAGTTGTCATGCTATAACTAAAGAAATTAAAAGTAAGTGATGAGCTGAGGGAGTGCAGAAAGAGCAGAATTAAATAAAAGTTTCCTGTTTAACAAAAGCATTGAAAAGTAGAATGTAACTAAAGCTTTTGGACCTCAAGTATGAGCTGAAAAGCAAGAGATTTCAACAATTAGTTCCAGAGAAACAACACATCCCCTGGAATTTTATTAAAGATATTAATCATAAAACACGGCAAATAAATTTAAAACATATCATTCAAATGTCCCATGAAAGAAATACACATATAATCATTATGAATTTAACAGAAAGAAAATAATAAAGCTACAGGTCACCTAAAGTTTTCAACCTAAAAAGAAGCTCTATCAAGGAGCCAGCCCACCAAAGACATCCTTGCATCTTCAGGTCAGGACCCTCAGCAGGAACAAGCTCAGTTTCAGAGGAAGATCCCTGTGTGGAAGACCTCCTTTCTATGATGGAAGGGCTAACATTAAACTGCTTTATTTGCAGATAGGCAAGGGCACATCCCTAATTTGCCACCCTGTTTCTTGGGAGGTTAGATCCATCACATTTGTTTTGTTACCCTGCAGTTACTCAAACCAGCAGGATCTTGTTTTGTGGTTAGTGGCGGCTGTTGAAGTGAAAATTAATGGTTTCTGAAAACAGTTGCCTATGGCCATATGCTTTGAATTGTCTTTCTTTGACACCACTTTTCAGCCTGAAAGCATAAAAAGTCTCGCATTCTTCACACAAAGTTGCTACTCACTCTTTAGATTAGAAACAATCTTTTCAGTGAGATGTAGATGTTATTAAGTATAATGGATTTATGATTAAGGCTCTCATACAATGCCAAAAAATCCACAAATCCACAAGTAAAAATTAATAACCAACAAGAGAAACATGAAGTTACAATTTTCAGAGCTATATTGGAAAACAGAGCTCCAATAAAACACTATAAAACTTACTTATAGCAATATATATAAAAACCCAATTACATGATCAATATGCTTTATGATGAAGAAGAAGAAAAGCTACACATCTTCAAATTAATTTTTAAGATGTCCCTGATGGATTCACAGTCCTATTATGTGGCCTTCTTTCGCTTAAACTACATCAGCAGCACTTCCAAAGGTGCAAACAAGTAGTGGCCATTTGTAAATTATCTGGCCCATTATCTAGCAAAAGCTATGGAACTGGATATGATTTAACTGTATTTACTACCATACCAAAAAAGAAAAAAAAAGAAGAATAAAAAAGTTAAACCCAAGACTACACTGGGCCGAAACAGAAGCATTAGGTTAAGAGTGTCTGATAACTGGCAAGATCAAATACGTACTGTTCCAATTAATTACAATTCCCACATGATTCAAAGGTGCTTTGACAGCAGCAGCCAGCTGAATTTGCTCACAAACAAAAAAAAAAAATAAAACCAAACCCACAAAAAATGCATACACATTAAAAAAACAAAACAAAACAAAAGCAAACAAGACAACAACAAAGAAACCCAGAGCCCTTCACTATACAAATGTAAGAGCAATTAAAATTCACATTCTGTCCTAGGATCACAGAATGTGGAGCTGTGGCTGAAGTACCCTTTAACCCTTTATTATTGTTTTCCAATAGATTTTCTCTTAAACACTTCTGTTTTGCTCTGTGAAAGTGAAGTAATTACTGTTTAACAGTATTATTATTTCACTGTAGTTGCAAATACTGAACAACCCATCACAGCTAAGGCAACCACAATGATTACAAGAACCTGCAGCTCCCACAGATTTGGCTAATGACACAATCTGAGTACAGCTACAACATAATTAGAGGATACTGCCCATTGCTAGAAGGCTGAGACTTAAGGTGTTTTTAAGAAGGCAATTAGGAGACCAAAAATGCACTGTATAGTAAGAAACAGACTTAAACAACCTGTCTGGATGCACATGTTTGCTCTGTGTCTTTCTAAACATTTGTTTGGCTCATCTACCATTAAAAAAATACCCAATCTATCTGGGATGGCTTCATGTTCAAGCTGGGATTTCCTTCACGAGGAAATGGCCTCAAGTTGCACCAGGAGAGATCTAGGTTGCATTATTAGGAAAAATTTCTTCATGGAAAGGGTTGCCAAACATTGGAACAGGCTTCCCAGAGAAGTGGTTCAGTCACCATCCCTGGAGGTATATCAAAGACTTGCAGATGTGGCAGCATAGGACAGGGTTTAGTGGTGGGCTTGGCAGTGTTACGTTAATAGCTGAGCTCAGTGATCTTTTCCAACCTAAATGAGTCTATGTATTTTGAAATAAAAGCAAAAGCTGAACAAAAATTAGCAACACAAACATTTCAGGAGGATCATAGCTTAATTCCCACTGAGATAATATTGCCACATAAAATTACTTTCTCATGTGCCAGATCAATCATATCTAAGTGTCAAAGGGGACTTTGACACAGAAAAAAACCCACTCTATCACAGACGGTCACAAAATCGTATGTCAAACAACCCTGACCTTGTGATTTGCATTTGCTATGGGGACTCCCATCTTTACCAAAAAAAGTGTAAAGGAGACATTATTGTGAGACTCTAATTCTGCAAGTGATGAATAGTATTTGAGTATTTGGTTATCTGTACATTGGCCAATACCTTTTGAGAGGACTGGAGTGCTTTAATCCAATTGTATGTCCTTTTATTGCTTTAATCCAACTGTATGTCCTTCTGTATACATCTGGAACTGGTGAAGTGACATGTGACATCTTCCCCTCTTTATCAGAGACTATTTTTAAGCTAAAAGAAAAAACCTTCACTTAGCTTGCCATAATTTTCCATACAAGTTCCCCAGATGTCACCATTTTCCACCTTCTGGTGGAAGGTACATTGGAATAATGCCCCTTCAAGCCATCCTTTATCTTATATGGGTGAAGTTAAAGACTGAAAAGGTACAGAGCACCAGGAAGAAAAAATTCAAGTACAAAGACCATTATAACTAGCATTTTGATCAGCCAGAACCAGGTCACAGGTTGCAGAAAGCTGTCCAGATACTTCAGCTGAATCAAATCTTTCAATATATGAATTACAGGGTTTAGAGATTCTCATGCAGGGAATTCAGGTTTACCTATCCCTTCCTGCTAAGAGAGAATGCAATGCATTGACTTAAACACTCTCAGATATTTCTCTCAGCTTATCCACAACATAAAGGTGCTAGAATCACTTGTCTTTAGAAAAATGTAAATGAGAAAATTTTACTGTTTAAATACTGTTCTGAATTTCTAAATCTAATCATCTGCTTATAGATGGAGATATTGATAAACTATTCAATCTTTTTATTATATTCAGATACCTATAAATAATTTTTTTCAAGGAAACATATAAAAAGCTTCATCTTGTCTCAGAAATACTTGCCTAATTTGTCCAGCACTATT
The DNA here is from genome assembly GCA_013400635.1 of Hypocryptadius cinnamomeus. Classification (NCBI taxonomy): domain Eukaryota; kingdom Metazoa; phylum Chordata; class Aves; order Passeriformes; family Zosteropidae; genus Hypocryptadius; species Hypocryptadius cinnamomeus. Next base: position 5,995 of record VYZP01003306.1, read on the forward strand.
CTTACATGGTAAGGGAGAGGTGAATGTAAGGGTGGAGCTCAGAATTATTGAGCAGGTAAGAGTTACAGTGAGAATATGTTCCATTTCATAAACATTGCATGTATTTGCTTTTGTTTTATTTTTAATAGCTAAGGATGTTATTCCCAGAATCCTTCATATCATCGCTACTTGGTCAGTATTTGTCATGGAAGTTAGCTTTGAAAAGGGATTTAAAAAGGAAATAATGAAATGCTTTAAAGCCAGTTGGGAGGCAAGGTTACCTTCTGAGAAGCACAGATAAAAGTAGCAAAGCCAAGATCACTGCAAAGGGGAGATCCTCACTATCACCTAAGATATATGACAAAAGTAACAACAGATAGGTCCAAAAAGGGCTTTGAAGCTGAGCTCCAGGACTGTGTGTGAGAGCAAGGAGCAAGAAAAAGAAATGGGTGGGGGAAAAGAGAAGAAGCATTTTAGAACAGGATGTACCAGAGGAAAGCAAGGGTGGGCAGGGAAGGGCAGGTGGCCTGGGGAACAGGCCACAGCAGAGCAAGTTGCTTTGGTGTCATCCACGTGGATCAGGCAAATCATGTCTGGTTCTAATGGAAGGACATACCAACCCCGCACCAACTCAGTGTGAAGCAGTCCATTATCTTCCTGTAAAACAGGCTCCTTGTCAATAGCAAACTTCTACTAATCTCATTACATATGACTTTTTAAATCAGTAGAATCTCATCAGTGGAAGTCTTTTAAGGATGGGTTATTTTACTTTAATTGAAACATGCTACTTGCCAGTGCAACCTAAAGTGAAACAAGTGTTGTCTCAAGCATCTTTCTGCTGGTGTGCCACATTTTAAAGTCGTGTGTGCTAGAAATCACAGCCCAAGTGCATTGCCCTGCCTAGGTCAGACATGTCAGTGCAGCCTTGGTCCCAAGGTGCTATCTCTAGCAGGGCACAGTACAACAAGAAAAGAGAGTAAGGGGGAAAACCAGGGGTATAGATCAGCTCTCAGAGGAGGAACATTGGATATGCCAGGGTTTGTCATCTTGGAAGAGATTATAAGGACTGATCTTTATAAAATCCACCAGTACAGTAGCTGAGTATGGGTCAATTTCTCATTTATTCTTCTTATAAGGGAAGCATTTGAAGCTAGGAGAAGCCATGTTCAAAATGGAAAAGGTTCCTTCTCATGCAACAGTTGTGGGGTAAACTAGACAAGAATCATGAGAAGAAATCTACTGTCTTTCTAAACAGGCAGAAAAAATGCCATCAGCTGCAGGTGGCTGGGGAATGGGAGAGTATTAGGAGGCATTCCCACAGGTTTAGCCTTACCTGATGGTGGCTGCTCCTGCAGGCTGCAGGATATTGGGCTGCAATATTATAAAAGAAGAGGCATCTTGTTCTTATACCAGAGTGCAATTCACTGCATGTCATTAAAAATGTAGCATCATTTCCTTAAGGAGTATCATAATTCTCAAAATATTTTGCACTTTACAATTCAATTTTACACACAGCATTTGGCTGTTGCTAAACAATTTGTGTTGAAAGGTTTTTGTTTTACTGCATCTTCACTTTTGAAATATGAAGGTGATATATCATCCTAATTGCAGATGCAGTTAGACCCACATGAATGCTAGAACTGGTGCAATCTTTCCCTGTATTTCTGAAGTATTTAATTACTGTAGTGATAGACACATTCAAGCCCTGACTAACCTTGGCATTTAATATTTTTGTTTATACCAGATGTAAAATGGTGGGTGATTCAGGATACAATTAAGATTTTTTTCTGTAAATGGATGGAATTTGTTGTTATAGTTGTGCTACGGTCACCTGAACATCCTTCTGCATCCAAACTCCTCTTTGCATATTTTCTGTAAGAAATGTCTTATAAATCCTGAGGACATCTTGCACCCTCATGAGGCTGTACAGCCTTGTTACCTAAAATACACTGATGCAAACAGAAAGAGACAGCACAGCAGACAAACTGCACACTAATCATGCATTGAATGCAGGTAACATAACACCCAGTATCCCAGCTTGTCAAAACCAAACATATTCCAAAGGGCCTGTTGTGCTTTATGAATGGTATTCTCTATTTTAGTACCACAAAAAAATTAACCCTGTCCTGGTTGAAACCAGGACAGGCCTAAAAGCAGGGCAGATATGAAGGCGACATTTCTTTCTCATACTCTTTCACTGTCCATTAAGCAGGTTAGCAGGTAAGAAGAGATCCCAAAGTCTCTAATTTTTATCTGAGAAAGCTTGTCCCAGTGATCTCAAGTGATAATGGTCTTTAGAGACATGAGTTTCATGCATCTTATAGATACACTCTGAGTAATCTAAGTAGAACTGAACAGTCCATCACCCAGTGTTTCATGCAGGAAATCTCTCGATCCTAGTGCACCATCATATAAATTCTTTACAGGAGACAAAAGGACAGAATCTGATTCTCCAGGGCAGGATCCTGTGGTCTGCTCATCACTGCACTTTTCCTTGTCTCCAACCAACCTCCTATTCTAAACATGCTCCAACTCTCTCAAGTTGTCAGATCCCTCAATGGCGTTTTCCCAGGTTATATCTTGACCTACTGCCTGAAGCAAGACCCCACAGCAAAGAAATCTGTGAGCAAAACATGGTTATCTGTATCACTGTACCCTAACACACATGGCTCCCTACCCAACCTCTGCCTCCAGAGCCTCATTCCGACCTTGCTGCCTCACTCACCCTGCCTCCTCCCAAGCCCCTTTTCTCACCAGGCTTTGTTTTCATTCTGGCTCTCTCTGCCCATCCTGTCCCATTCTCTCACCGTTTTAAGCTCCCCTGTTCATTCTTTACTGCGAGAGTGGTGAGGCACTGGGGTTTCCCAGAGAAGTTGCGGATGCCCCATCCCTGGAAGTGTCCCAGGACAGGCTGGATAGGTTNTTCGTCGAGTGAGTAGCGCCGGGCGCGCCCCCGTGTCCTGGTCCCCGCTGGGGACGGGCGGGAAGGGCCGCGCTGCTGCGGCCAGGGGATGCGGGCGGAACAGGGGTTTGCGGGGCTGTGCCCAGAAGCACCCCGGTATGTTTATCACTGGTGGAGGGAGCAGAAAAGGATGAGAGAAGCACCCAGACGCCGATCCCTGGGCCGGGGCTCAGCGCGCCCCGCCGCCCCCTTCGCGCTCCCCATCCGCAGGGGAGCAGCCGGTTCCTCAACGAGAGGAGGNTTCTCTCACCGTTTTAAGCTCCCCTGTTCATTCTTTACTGCGAGAGTGGTGAGGCACTGGGGTTTCCCAGAGAAGTTGCGGATGCCCCATCCCTGGAAGTGTCCCAGGACAGGCTGGATAGGTTATTGAACAACCCGGTTTAGTGGAAAGCGTCCCTGTCCATGGCAGAAAGGTTGGTACAAAGTGATTTTAAGGTCCGCTCCAACCCAAACCATTCTGTGTTCTGCTCCCGTCACTACTCGAAAAACGCCTTGCTCACTTCTGTTTCCCACTCCCTCTTTTACCGGATTTTGACTGCTCCATCTTTTATCGCAGACTTTTGCTGCGATGCCCTTTGCCCCGCTCCTCTTTGCCCTCTTTGAACCCCACCAACACGCTCGTACCGCTCCTGGGGCGCCACTGGAAACGCAGGCCCCGCCTCGGGGCGCCCTCCCGGCCGCAGCGGGGCGGGCGCGGGCGGCAGTTCCGGCGGAAGGCGGCGGCGGCGGGGCCGGCCCGGCGTGGGGGNTGCAGCGTTTTGTGTACGTCGCTCCTATGGGCTTTCCCGTCAGGCTTTAGTTAAAGTGTTGCCTTTTCCAGATGTTGTTACTTTTTATTTGTTTCGCGTGTCTGGAGTCACAGGGCAGCCCGTGTGGGAAGGGACCTTGGGAAAGGTTCCTTGGTCCTGCCTTTCGTGGGAGCGGAGCCTAGAAGAGGTTAAGTACCCCATCAAGTGTCATCCTGAAACGTCCAGTGGTGGGGATTTTATTGCATCCCTGGAGAGTTTTTTTCCACTGAATGATTGCTTTCACTGTAAAAAAAAATATTTCAATGGTGACTTTCTGCATCTGTGTCTGTCTTTATTTTTACAGAGATCGAAAGTTATATAAACTGGGATTAAAAGGATTTTATGTCAAAGATGACAATGGCAGTACAGGTAAGGTAATACAGTGTAATATGCAATGTGAGGTGCAGTCTCAAAGTGAGTTATGTGTGGTTATTTAAGTTGTTCCTATTTCTGTGTTTTTCAGTACTTTTGCTATGGGGACAGAAGTGAATAATAACTTAGAACTTACATAGCTGTCAGGTTACCATAATATTGATGTAGAAGTTTGTGTGAAACCAAGTGCAATGCTTATTCCTATCCAGATAAATTTTACCAGCTCACATAATAGTAACCTGGTGCATGGAACAGATTATATCACACATCCCTGACCTGGTCTTATATCATAATTTCAACTTAATTCAATATTGATTGCATAATGGAGGGTCTGTGGAACCTAGATGTTTGTCTCCTCTGTCTCTACCCCAGCCTAGGACATTAGCTGTTGCTAGTTAATCTGCTGAGCCAGAAGTAGAGAAGTGCAATAGCACTTCTGATGGGGAAAATGATTCACATATATACAATGAATCATATGAGGACCAGAAAAGTCAGCCTCTCACTTGGCATGCTTGTAATCTAGGAATTATCATGGTGTGCACTCTAACAAATTCAACACCAATCCCTTATTCCATCTCCTGAATTCCTCAGGTTTGCCTATCTGACCATAATTGTTTTGGTATCTTTTTTAATCATTGCTGTGTTGGTAGATCCAGCAGCATAATATCTTGATTTTAAAGGAAGTCTGTGCAGAAATAGAAGCTGATAAATAATAGCACAGATTAGATTGAGGCGATGTGGGAGGAATAAAAGAAGGAGATTGTAAACTATGTTTTTGTGAATGTATGAGTGATTTGTAGTGAGAATAACCAGTTAAAAATGGAAAGGTCTCATGTTATGTGATAATTTGGCAGTAAATATATCCTAAACAGCCAAACCAAAAACCTTGAATGTTTCAGTATTATCAATTGAGTCAAGAGCTTTTAATTTCATCATTTCCATCCATATACAGCTCCTGCTTTCTCGATAATATTTGTAATTTTAGATACATATGTTTTTGCTTAACAATTTGCTAGAAATGCAAGTTTGCTGGGGAGGGCAGAGTCAGGCAAAGAGGAGGTTACCAGGCTGTGTGAGTACTGCACACCAGTAGCCAAAACATCAGCATGTTATCCACACTGTTTCAGCCACAAATCCCAAACACAGTGCCATAGAGACTGCTGTGGAGAGCTTAACTCCTTTCCAGACAGACTCAGTCCGGTGCTTTGGCTGTTGAAGTTACATTTTGATTCCTACTGATAGTTATGCAGAAATTGAGCTGTTTTTGAGGAAGATTTTTAAATGAGAAAGAAATAATGAGAGAACTGCAAAGAGGCAGTTCTGCTATTTTTTGTGTGTCGTGCTGTGGTATTGAGGTATCAGAACCAGATTATATTCATGAATATATCTTATTAACAGGGGAAGAACAAGCATCTGAGGAGGAGAATCATTATCCCAGTGTGAGATTAAAGGTAGATGCTAATCATGCCCTGGACCTGGAAGAAGTTGAATTAGACTCGGAAGCTGAGCTTATGAAGAGCATGGGATTGCCTCTTCAGTTTGGTGGGCAGTCAGCCCACAGGGACTTTGTGGTAAATCTTTACTTGCTTTATTTGTTCTGTTTGTGTAGTGTTTCCAGACCTAGGGGGTCTTTTCAGTTATTTCTGAGATGGCAGTTCATGGAAATGTATCTGAGCTGCCTTTAAGCTGTCTGCATTGCATCCTGGTAACAGAACACAGCACCTTGGTCTGTCCAGGTTGTAAAACCCCCCTGCCAGTTGGACTAAATAGGGTCAAGGCTGTGCTTTATGTGTCCATATCTATGCTGTTCTCTTGACTAGAGAAGCCTGATTTAAAACAGCTGTGATAAAGCTGATGCTGCACATCAGGACAGCTAGTACACTCCAGTCTGAGCATGTATTTTCACACTGTCTGCTTTAACCATTTAGCTTTTGATAGTAATGTAAACAGCTGGTTTTTCAAATCCCCCTTGCAGCTGATAAAGCCAGGCTGTTCCAAAAGGCAGGAGTGAGGCTTTGGTGCTCTGCTTTCCATAGGGAGCATTTGGACTTTAGAAGGAGCCTGAAGCTTTCACAGATGATGAAAAGACAGTGCAATATTCACAGTGTCCACTTAATGGAATACAGATTTCCCTGACAGTGAGAAGGAGCACTGCATGGTTCTGACCTAATTAATTTGTAAATAGGAGAAACTTGTATGTGATTTTAATTGATAACTTGTAAATAGGCCATACAGGTATCCAACTTCAAGCCCAAAGTATGTGTACAATTTTTGTTGCTGTGTAGTAATATGCAAATAAGCTGAATGGGAAAAGAATGAATTTTCTTACTAGATTACTACTAAGCATTGTATTTTGGACTTTGTGTAATAACATGAGGGATGTGGATGAAAGATCAATGCCAATTCTTCAGTTTTAACTTCTTTATGTCCACCTTATGCTTTTGTCAGTGTAACAAAACTGGGGATTGCAGCTAATGGGGCATAAATTCACAATCCTTTGTCCATGGGAGTTTTGTCATCACAGGAAGCCCCACTGGAGTAGTAACTGATGAAACCAACAAGTTACCTTAGTGTTCCTTTCAGGAACGGATTTCTGTCTTCTGTTCCACCAGATAACCGTAGTAGCCGAGTTTGTTGTAACGAGTGAAACGATTGTACTGCGCAAATGAAAGGGCCACCTGTTTGGGCAGAATGTTGTTGTTTCTTTGTTTCCTGTTTCTGTTAGCAAACTTGGAGATATTATGGGATGGAAAAGATTGGGCAGAATGTTGTTGTTTCTTTGTTTCCTGTTTCTGTTAGCAAACTTGGAGATATTATGGGATGGAAAAGATATTGCTCCCCTCTTTTGGGTCACTCTCTTCAAGACAAACAGAGATGCAGCTGCAGGATGTATAGGGTTTTTGAGTACAGAATGATATTTTTTTTGTGTGTGTGTGTACAGCATCCAAAGATAGGAAGGATTTAACATTCTATGAGGTTGAGCATTATGTTTGCTATCCTAATAAGACACTAAACAGTATTTGCTAATTGTGCAGATACCAGGTAAAAGTAAGGGTCAGCCAATAAAACAAAACCTTGATGTTACCAAGACAGTATTTTGCTGTTGAGCTCAACCTTGTCACCCTTCAATTCCTGACCAACTTCCCTTTAGGATTTTATAGTGTTTCTTGTTGATGACTTTCCTTCTGAATCTTGAGCTGCTAATGACTTCCCACTCAGAAGCCCCACTTCTGTCTATCATTCTGCCTTTTTGTATGTGTGTGTTTCTACAGCTCTTCCTCACACCTTCCTCAGAAGTGTCAGTTGAGGTTATGTAGCAGGGCCCTATCAGACCCAGAAACTCTACAGCCTTTTTGGGGAGAAAGCTAACAGCAGGGCTGCACTGAGAGGGAGGATTCCAATGGAAACAGAAATGTGACTGGAGAGAGGACAAGATTGTGTATATGTTGTGGACTTCTAACTTTTCCATTATCTTTTAGGAAACAGAAAATTATAGAAAGAGAAATAACATGAAGATTATGAAAAAGAAAAAGAAGAAGAAAAAAGAGTTACAGCAAAAACACAAGGATAAAATGGGGCAGGAATGCCAGGACGAAGCTTGTGGTGGTTGTATCCAGTCCATTTCTGGTGAGCTGGCCCTAGCTACAGAGCAATGTGAGATGAGCAGCAAACCTCAGGCTGTAATTGAAGAGAACTGTGAAAGTTCAGAAAGCCTTGCGAGTGAGACTTTACCCACTGAGCTTAAGGAAAAGTGGGAGAAGTACTGGAACGAGTACGGAGAGGGCCTTCTTTGGCAAAGTTGGTTGGAAAAGCACCAAGAGGTCTCATCATCTGAGGGCATCACAGCCTCTGAGCCTTGGAGTAGTCCAGATACTAAGGAAGAGTGGGAGCAGCATTATAGTGAACTGTACTGGTATTATTGGGAACAGTTTCAATACTGGACAAGTCAAGGATGGACTACTGAGAGCTCACATGGTGGCAAGGTGGAAATTAATGGGATTACACAGGAGACTGGCTTTTCAGGAAAAATGTGCTTGGTTAGCCCAGGACCTGAGCACAGTGAAGTGCTGAGCTTGGAGCTGTCTCCCTTCAACACCAGAAGTGAGGAAACACTCCCTTCAAGTGCTGAGCCCCACAGTGAAATAATCTCTGGGATTTGTAATTTAAATCTGAATTTGGCGGAAGTGGAGCAGAGCAGTGCTGCTCTAAGAGTAGCCCACAAAGATCCTGAAGAACAGAGTTCATCTGACAGTGGAAGCCAGGAGCCCTGTGATGGAGGAAGCAGAAAAAGGAGAGCATCTTGTGAAGAAAATAAGAGTGTTACCCAGTCAGGTAATACAAAATCAGATAAAGCTGATTATCAGAATTCTCTAGGTAGTTGTATGTAAGAAACAAGGGCATGTCTGTATTATGCCATTTTTAAAAAGTCAATTAGGTATTTTGTGGAATTATTACATACTCAATTCCTTTTTCTTCCCTTTGCTTCTTTGGATGATTTCTCCTCTCTAACCTGTATATTGAATGTGTTCTTCAGCCAGAAATGGTTTTAACAGAACATGTACTTGATAAATCTTCAAATGTACTACAGATACTGGTGAGAGATCCCAGTTAGTGCATATTTAATTATTTATCTTAGTCTTGATACCGCAGCTGAGACTTAAGTCTGCTGCTACTGACTTTCTAAGAGAAGAAGAAGCAGATGTGGTCCCAGCTTGGTCCTACAGTAGAGCTGGAATGGGAGAGGTGAAAAAAAGATCTCCTGTTGAAAAAGAAATGAAAGGACTGTTTAAATCTTCCCTTTCTAAATCTGTGTGAATATCTTTGCATAGCTAATGAGATGGAAAACTAATTTTACACACAAGGAGAAACTGCTTCATATTTTGTATCTTGTAGGCATTTTATTTTTCATGGAGAGATGAGATAATGTGAAGTTCGTCCTTCATAAGATTGTTAACACTACAGTGTAATACTGGAAGCTTTATTAGTGTGTTGTCCCTCAAACAAAGACAAGTAAAGATGTGTGTTTGGCCCACACTAACTAGCTGTGGCTGCAGGGGTACTTTGGGGACAGGAAGGTAAGGAATTGATTTATGCAGAAGGAAAATGTGATGTGTCTTTTTTTAGGTGTGCAGGAGTCATGTAGCTCGAATTCAAGTGAAAAAAAGCAGTTGCTGCTTCATGACCAAGATGAAGATGAGGATGAAGAGCCTCCTGAATACAGATGTGTCAAAGTCAAGAGAAGGCAAGTCATGAAATTTACATGAGCTTTTTTCTCATGCAGTCCAGCTCCAGGAGCCTTCTGATTTATACTAACTATACCTTTGATTGAGGATATGAGTTAAAATGTCAGTACAAAGCCACATAGTCTTCCATCACTGCTTACTGCTTTGTCTCACAACGAGCAGTGGATATTTGCTCTCTTCCAGTGCTTTATGAAAACAATATGGCCTTGATGACTGTACAAGGTGACAGTGGTATTCTTGTGCCACTGAAGTATACAAGATTGTTAAATTGTATAGGGCAGCTTGCTTATTTAGGTCTAATTAGTATAGACAATATCAGAACAACAGTAAATAAACTGTATTGTTTAACTGCATTGAATACTGCCAGTAAAATGCTCAGAGCTATAGCAGGCATAAAATAGACAGTATCTGCCTTGTCACGGTTTTTTTTCTTTCTTCTCTAAAAATATGTAGTCTCAAAGATGGTGAGATGGCTCTTCCTCTCCAATACATTTGCAGACTCAAGTGTGAAGGAGTGGGTGGAATTGTTACCTGCTAGTCATGTAGCTGTGGTTTCATTCTAGTATTTTGCTGTTCCCACATTATTAATAATATAGCTAATAATATAGATAACGTGATAGGTGATGAAGGTAATTTGGAAGTAGGGTGAGCAAACACTGTCTTCATCATCTAGGGTTTGCCATTAAATATTTTAAGAGGTTATTCAGAATAGTTGAAATATTATAACTCCAATAGAAGGGCATGTGTCCATAGAATTGGGTTAAAAAGCCAAACCAACCCAAAAATTCATGCACAAGAATGGAGTGGTGTTATTTGTTTGGTTTGGTTTCAGCAGTGTGTGGAGGAACTTACTTGAAGCCCACATTTAAATGTTTTCAATTTGCAAGATTTTTAGTGGTATAGCTGTAAAATGATTGGTTTCTTCACAGTAAGTAACTTTGTCATCTGTGTTTTTTCCTAGCCATGAGCTGGACATGGATGAGAACCCAGTGGAAGATCCTGAGGAAACCTGCTCTGTGTTGGGTTTCAAGTGTGGCACAGGACAAAAGTAATTACTTACAAGGAACTTTGGGGCTTTTCATAGCAAGTCAGCCCTCTTGTTATTATGGAAATAGACCATTCATCTCCATTTCCTTTTTGTTAAACTTTTGAAACTGATTCCCAGTGTTAGTCTCTGGGAATCATTTATACAACTGGAAGTACCTTATGTGTTACGCTAAGGTGTAGCATGTAAGGTACTTTCAGTTGTATAAATGTTAAGTGGCTGGTCAGCTACTTAAATTAGAGCATAAAGGCTCTGACAATGAATGGTCCTCTCAGTTTGGAATCCTCTCATGATTTTTAGCTGTTTCATATTGGAATGAAGTTCCTTTGTACCAGTGAAATATTGCCATACTAATGAAGTATTGCCAGGTGTTGGCCAGTGGAATTTTTTTTAGTTGTTTGGTTTAATTGCATTTGCCAGAAGGTAAAGGTAGGTGTTTTGGAGGTTTTTGGCAGCCACCAAAAACATCTTTTATTCTTCTATCAAGATATTTTTTTCATTTCCTATTCTTCAGGCTGGCCTGGGAAATTGTTTTAATCTGAAGTTATACGACTACTAGAAAAAAAAATCTAAAACTAATTAGGTTAAACATTTTCAAATAAAAATTTTTAAAATTTTTATGAAGATACAATGTTTGGCAACTACACCCAATGGCCTATTTTAAATGGAGCAATAAAAAAATAAGTCTAAATCATTTTTTTGCAAACATCAACATTCATGTTAAAGCTTCTAAACTGGAAGTTAACCAACTAAGTCCTTATGTATGTATGTATGTATGTATCTGTCTATCTGTCTATTTTCAGGTATGGTGGAATTCCAGATTTCACCCACCGAAGTGTGCAGTACTTGGAGAAAAAAGCAAAACTCAAGTCCAAATTCTTGGATATGCGTAAACCAAGGAAAAGCAAAAACACACACATCTTCTTTACAGAGGAATCTGAAATGACATGCAAAAAAAGCAAAACTTTGAAGAAGGTATGTTTAGTTATTAACACTGTTGTAATTTGTAGATTTATCTGCTACCGTAGCTGTTGTTATATTATGAAAATGAAAAAAAGATATTAATTGCCCAGAGTAGATGGCATTTTTAAATGTCAGTCCACTGCTCCTTTTTTCTTTTTTTTCTTGTTTTCTCCCCTACCTTTCTGCCTCCCACCAATGTGTAGAGTATTTAGATTGGATGGCTATGGAAAGGCATTGGTAGACCCTGTCAAGAGGAATGTGAGCTTAAATGGCCAAGCTATGTGAAAGTCATTCCTAACATCTGGGTGCACATAGCTTTAGAGGTGTGTGTAGGTTTCTGTTGTTACTAAAAGTATCTTTGATTGTAAATTGCATGTGAAGCCCGTTGTTAATGCTGGCATTTCAGCAGTAACAGAAAATCTTGTGTAAATTAGTGTATCTCATGTAACTCCATGTTTTTAGTAATTTTGGGTTTTGCTTATACCTCTACCTGCATTTATTTTCATCTATACCTTTATGCTTTTTTTTTTAAACTGAGAAATTGCTAAGAAGTACAAACATTTGTTCTCTGGAGATTTTACTTAGTTAAGTCTTTCTGAAAATCTGAGGGCACAGATTTTAATGTTATTTCACCTTCTTCTGGGATGCTTGGCATTTTCCAAAACCCAAGTGCAAAGCACTGTTTTCTGGTGGTGGTGATGCCATACATGTTTTGTTGAGCTCCAGTCACATTGCTATAATTTCTGATTAATTTTTGATTTTGTACCTGGGACCAGTATAGTTTGAGGGCAACTTTAATTATTTGAAGGAAAAAAAAGTTATGAATTTCCTCAGACTTCCAGGTAAGGAACTGCTCCAGGTCTAGAGCCACTCAGAGCAACAATAATGTAAAAAGGAGCATCTGCATGTGCCTTTGAGGAGTTTGGAGTGGTGTCTGTGCGTTGGTTAGGAGCTTATGTCGAACTCTCTGCTGTGCAGCAGAACCCTTTACCATCTGCACCATTTGGTACATCTGGAAGGTGAGGCAACAAATCTGTGAAGGTAATTTTACCTGTTTATGCTAAAAAACTCCTCCCTGAGAGGCAGAGTACATCTCTGAATGCAGATTAGAGAAAGATAGTGGTGAAGTAGTAGACTTGGTCACCTGGGCTGTGGCAAAGTGTGACTATTTAGATATTACATGAGACTTATTTACTGTATTTATCAGTTGATCTTTTTTGTTGGTTGGTTGATTTTTTGTTTCTCTTTGCTACCTCTTGGAGGTAGCTGGCTGGCATCTAGTTCCCAAAGACAACTTGTTTCCAAATATTTGTGAAAGGGAGAATGGTTAAGGACTACTTGAATGTTTTGAGTTTGGATATTTTAGTGTTTTCAAAACACACACAGTAGAGAGTGCCTGCAGTGGCAGGTGTTTTTGAACTGTAGGGCTTTTAAGCTGTGCTCTGGATGACAGATCATCATCTGATCATCTGTGATATTTGACAATTGCAGGTGGAAATGTTCCTGAAGCAGGTTAGTAGACCTGAGGAGGATGACACGTCCCAGAGCGGCGCCCCTCAGGGTAAAGCAGAGGCATCATCTGTGAGCAGCAGCGACTCAGAGGGTCAGGAGGGCATTGCTGCCACACAGAGTGCGACGTTGGATGCTGAAATCCAGGATCCACCATCTTCCAGGGCAGCCTGCACGGAAGCTGGAGGGAGTAAGCTTGAGGAGGAGGCACAGGACGCTGCGGCGAGTGGCTCCGATAAGCAGGGGGCAGGGAGGCCCGAGCATGGCGGTGGGCGGCAGCTTGTCCCTCTGGATATTCCTGATTATCTCCAGCCAGAGACGGAGGACATCAGCCAAGGTAAATCAGTTTCCTGCAAACTGATGAAATGAATTGGCAATGGACTTAATACTGCCTTCTCAAGTTACTGTGTCATGCACTACTTACTTATTTTGATAATTTTAATGAGACTCATTAGGTCTAAGGGGTAACAAAAGCAATTGAGAGCTGTGCTAGTGGAATTAGCTTATTTCTGGAATGCCAGAATGCCAGGTCTTGTCTTTAATGGTGACAGTATTTCTTTATAGGTGAACAGTCATTGTTTATCCTTGACATGGTCTAACAGGTTTGCAATTCATACCTTTTTTACCCTCTGCAAGGATCAGGGTTATTAAACCTCAGGTAGCTGCACAGACCATCAAGTTTTGGGTTCAAATGCACATTGCTGAGCTCTAGGGAACGTGTGTTGTTAAAATTATTTTATAGGATTTAAAAAAAAATCTGTATTACGAACTTTTCTATTTAACATGAAACAAAGGAAAGCAGGATTATTCAAGTTTTTGCATATAATTTAATCCTTCCTACAGTAGTTATGTTAGATTCCTACTGTAAAACTCTTGTCTAGATTGGTTTTTATTCATTATTGATAAAAGGGCATTAAACTGGTCTCTGATCCACTTGTTTGCTCATTACATACAGTTTATTGTCTCCAGTTGAAGATTCAGGCTCTTAAATAATGAGTGAACTGTGTCGATTTTTAGGACTATGACTAATCCCCTGAAATACAGGATGCTATTTTTTAATTTAAAGTTTCTAATCTTCATAATCTGGCAAACAGTAATAAAGAACATTTAGCAGTGTTTTTAAATCTTAACACTCACCTACCAATTACATTCCCTAGCCTACAAGAACAGTGACTGTTAACTTTTGCAGTGTCTTCCAGCTGTAGATGAAAAAATTACTGTGAAGAAGAAGGAGACAAAAAGAAGGAGGAGGAATAAAAATGCACTGAGAACTATACCTCCTGAGATTGCTGCTGATCCAGAGCTCCTCAAATACTGGGCACAACGCTACCGGCTCTTCTCCCGGTTTGATGAGGGAATTAAACTAGACAGAGGTGTGTTCAGTACTCAGTGTGCTGACTTGGTGGTATATCTGAGGATCTATCCAAATCTGTGGTCCTTCTTGCAGTTTATTACTCATTTTCTTAAAGGAGGAGCACTACTGAATGCGTGTTTGCACTCATGGATAAATTCCTTCCCCTCCCCCCAGAAAGCAGGTAGAAGTCTTGGACTTCAGAAGTGCTTTTAGTGTGGGACATCCCTGTCTGCATTAGTCCTTATATTTGCTGAAGATCTTGCTGGACCCAAATTATACTTCATCAGGACTTGTTCAGAAACTCAGTGATATTTTTCTATTTCTATATTTTATAAAATAATTTTGTGAAACTCCCAAGTATGCTGATCGACCTGGTTTCATTCTGTTTTGTTCTGACTTGCAGCAGTCACTTGCAAAGCAACTTTTTTCCATGCTTGCTTACAAAGCACTTCAAATCATAACTCACTAGTTTTGTGAGTTAATAGGTAAAGGAAGAAATAGGATTACCAGGTATGTTTTGTTGGTTGGGTTTGTAAGCCTTCAGTTTCTAATGCTTTCCCGCAAAAACTTGCAGATTAATTGGCAGACCAGACATTGTAGTGAAGAAAATAAAATGGTGGATAAGAGAATGTATTTCTGATTTAATTTCCTACAGAGCATCATCATGATGTATAAAGTTTTCATAGCTGTGCTCGTGGACTTCTCCTTGATAAACTAGAATCCTCAGCACCAAGGTCAACAAAGCATGTACTGAGATTAAGGCATATCAGTTTGCTTCAGTGAGAGGTTGTTTGCTTAGCAAATCTCTGGACTGAGCAGAGTTTATCATCTTCAAAGCCGGTATTTCCTGGTGGAATGCACTAAGCCAAAATTCTTGGGATTAATGCTAAACCTTCAGTTTTATGTCGGGCTTGGTTGTTAGTTTTTAAATTAGGTGACCTTGAAATAAAAGGTGAAAAGACATTTCTTCCCCTTCCTCTGCAGAGGGCTGGTTTTCTGTTACTCCTGAGAAAATAGCTGAGCATATTGCTGTCCGCGTCAGTCAGTCGTTCAACTGCGACATCATAGTGGATGCGTTCTGCGGGGTTGGAGGAAATGCTATTCAGTTTGCATTGACCTCAAAAAGAGGTAAGTAGGTGCTGTAAACAGTGTATTAGTTTTGTTTCTTCAATCTTTTTCCTGACACTATTCAGGTATGTGCTCTGTTTGTTGATTTATTTTCTTTTTCGGTGCTTCTGTAGCAACAGCAGCTGTTTCACTTCATCAGACTCATAATATGACCTCTCTGTTTTCAAAAAGGACCAATAAATCTGCTTTTCTATTTTAAGTCAGAGGCGGATTTGTGTTGTACTAGTCAACGCTATTTTTTTGTGGCATAATATCTGGTCTGTCAGATACTGTGGAGATCACTGGTAGAAGTGGACTTCTGTCAAAGCTGCTGCTTTTCCCAGTTCTTACTTGAAGTCTATATACTCAAAAAAACCAGGTTCCATGTGAACGGTACTTAAAGCACTGAATGGAATCACCTGCAGATTCTGCAGAACTAAGTACACAAAAGTGATGATAACTTCATGTTAGTCTAATGCCAGCTAACGATATTGTAGTGAAATGTTGAGAGTACTTCCTGTATAAATATTTCCTGCTAGATACTCATACCAGTTCATCTAACTCTTCTGACTAATGTTAGAGCAAGACAAATGGTCGTTTCTACTGCATTAAATTTGGTAGGCTATGATCCCATCTATACACGTTACTTGGCTTTTTGTATTTCCTGGCTCAATTTTAATTTCTGTTATTATGTACTAATCTTGTATCATCCATCTCTCTTGGGCTGTGTTGGTTGGGGCTTTTTAAACTCAATTTTCAGAACTATGTGGCCAGCCACAGATAAATGTTTCTCTTTAACAAAGAAGGCTGAGTTTCTAATGGACACCATTGAAGTTGTCAGGCTCCTGCCAAACCTGAGGCAAGAAGGACTTGCTGTCTTAGGCAGACAGTGCCATGTCTGGTCCTTGAGCGTTGAGCAGGGTTGTCACAGCAGCGGTGTCTGACCGCGGTGCCCTGCCGCCGGTCAGGCGGCATTCCCGCTTCCCGTTAATCCCGGTGTTCCCCGTCTCTCACGGGCAGTGATCGCCATCGACATCGATCCCGAGAAGCTGCGGCTGGCGCGGCACAACGCGGAGGTGTACGGCGTGGCCGAGCACATCGACTTCCTGTGCGGGGACTTCATGGCGCTGGCGGCCGGCCTGCGCGCCGACGTGGTGTTCCTCAGCCCGCCCTGGGGCGGGCCCGACTACGCCACTGCCGAAATCTTCGACATCCAAACCATGATCTGCCCAGATGGATATCCTTTCAGGTTATGCCTTGTGGTGGGCTTCTCCCTTTCCTTTCCTGCTTCTCTTCCAGTGGGGTTTGCATGCCCAGTTGGCTGACTGTGGATGATATGGCTGGCAGCTGGAGATCCGGGTGCAAACCGTTTGTTTAGTCCTCTTCTCCACCTGAATTTAAATATTTTTATTCTTTATTACCAAAAAAAAATGATGATGAGATTTTCCTGAAAGCAAAAAATCCATCAGTGAATTGAGTAGCTCTCAACTTAAAACATTAATTCAGCAGTTTTAACTCCTTTAAATTATTTTATTAAAATACCCCATAGCAATCAAATACCCATGTGTTATATATATATATGTAGACATATATAGATATATATAGGTATAGATATATATATATAGATAATAACTAATTGTGTGAACTAAGACCTTGTCGTTAATTCCGCTTTTTAATTGATTCATGAAGGGAATATCTCGTTTCAAATACCTTACTAAAACTGTTCTCAGTCATAGCACCTGCCTATGACTTGAGAAATCACAAAAGAGTGCAAGCAAAATATTAACTCTTTTAATTACTATAGAATTTCGTACTAGCTTATTAACAGTGATACTGAGCAGTCATTCATCTGGGCAGGTATTAACATAATAGTTTCATCATATATGAAGTGTGGAGTTTCTTTTGTCACAGAATAATCTTAATTTTGTCCCTTTTTTTGCTAAAATGTAGCCATATTTGTACAAGTAAGAAAATCTTTGTATGCATGTGTGAGAGATTCCACAAAATGGATTAAAAAACAAATGTAAGCCAAATATACTAGCTACAAGCATTCAAATTTGTCAAATACTTCTCTGTAGTTCAGTTAAATTTTCATTAAAAAGTGAGTGTTGGGGTTTTTTTCTACTTTTAGGGCACTAATGGTGAGATAAAGTTTCTGCGTTTCAGAAGAGAATACTACCCACACACTCAAAATATTAATTACAATTTAATTGCACAATAGCTGAAATAGAGACGTACTTTCAAAATGAATGAATATAAAGAAACTTTTCCTTCCCCATTCTTGTTTTTTTCCTTTACTGGCTTCTACATTTGAAATTTTCAAGCTCTCCAAGAAGATCACCAACAATATTGTGTATTTTCTGCCTCGGAATGCTGATATTAACCAGGTGTGTTACTGGACAAGGTCTTGGTGAATGAATAAATGCTCAGATGACTTAAAACATAAGTATTATAAACACATACATAAGACTTTTAAGTCTGTTCAACTGAATGTGGGGTATTTGGGGTTTTTAGATTTGACCCTTGTGTTAAGTGATTTCTGTGTTTGCAGTACTTTTCATATATTTAGAAATGGGAGTATAAGATTATTTCCATGGTTTTGACACTGTTTCTTCTTAAAGCAACAGAATGGAGTTTCATGTAGAAGTTTCAAAGCCAATTGCCAGGCACATCCATCATTCTAAAAATTTAAAAAAATATATTTTAGCCAGCTCTCACTATCTGATAAGTTGGTGAGTCCCAGACTTCATGGCTGTCAGTTTATGAAGGAGTTGCAGGAAATCACAGCATGCACTCACTGCTCTCAAGGGTGGTACTGTTGGTGTCCACACAGATCTGTGGTTCCATATAGGCTGCTTGCATTGAAGTGATGTGTGATAAACACAGAATTTGTGGCACTGATGTGGGGTTTTTTGTATCAGAGATTTTTGGTAGAAGTTGGTTTTTTTTTTAAGCAGTTACATGACTAACAATTACCCCGAGTGTCTGGTTTAGTTTCCTCTGTGTATTTTCTATGTTGATTATGTCTTGTAGCTTTTTGGAAAGAAGGAAGCAGTTCTCACCTGCAAGATGCCACAGGACTTCCAAGGACTTTCCTGCTTTTCCAAAAACTGCATCTGACTTCGAGTAGGCAGGGCATTAGGCCATATGGCGGCTTGTGGAATTGTTGCTAGCAAACAGCTGGCTTGAGAAAAGGGCTGAAATTCACATGGCCTGAATATTAGCAGACTGTAAGCCCGTGCTGTGCACAGCACCATAGCTTTGGCAGGTGATGATTCAATTCCTTTTTGCATTTCAGGCTGGTGAAATGTCGAAGTGGTTTATGAATCTTTGAACAGGGACCTTAATTTTAGGTAGAGTTTTTCTAATTGTAGCATCACATCTTAACACTGCATTTTATCAAATATTTCATTCCCGTGATGAAGAGTGACTTAGAGAGTTTTCTGCTCTGCTCATGAGCACTTTTTACTGGCTTTCTAAATGGCCAAAGGCATCTACATTTCACTTCTGTTTCCACAAAAGCAGGCAGGAGTACTCCCCACAAGCCTGCATCTTTTTCTTCAGAACAGCTGAGTTCTTCTGGGTGATTGGGCCAGGTGTCCTGACATATCAATATCTTGGTACAGTTGGCTCTGAATGATGTTGATTACATCCATGGGTTTGGTTTAACACAGGTAGCTGCAGAGTAACAGCTGTTGCTCAAGAACATGGCTCAGTTAAAAGTTCATGGCTGAAGTCCTGAGTTCAGTTCAGTGTTCCAGGCTATGGGCTACTCTCAGGAAGGGAAATCAGCTCCTTATGCCTTTCTTTAGAAGCAGTGTCAGTATAAGAACAAAAAAAACCCCAAAAGGTTGATGATCTGAGAGAGAGAAAGAGAATGTTAATCAAGCCCACTGTTTAAGGAAGTGTCTTCATCCTGTGTGGACAAAGGTGTGTCAAACATGTTCCAAACGTGACCTTGATGAATACTCTGGTCTGCAAATGACTGTTATAGGTTTGACTACCAAAATCTCTGGCTGTATTTAAGAATGAAGTTCCTAAATTTTCTGCCACTACACTTCCAGGGCTTTGAATCTCTGGCAAAATAAAAATAAAAAATAAATTTAATTTTTTTTTTTAAGAAAGCCCAGCATTTAGAAGCAACCTTTCAATAAAAATACTGTTTAACCATTAGTTAAGGTGGTTCAAATTTAGTGGAAAATATGTAATTTTTATGGAAGATAGCTATCACTGTTAGATAGCAAACATAAAATAGGGGTATAGGGATCCTGCTGCTGGAGTGAAAGCAGGGTGGTAGCTGACCTTGCCCTAGGTGTGTCAGAGGACTCAGTGTTCATTGCCTTATTGGTGGACAAAATATCCAGCCTTGTTCCACATGACTTTATTGCAAAAACAGCACTTACTACTTCTGCAGGCACGACCACGTCAGTGTGGAGTTGGTCTTGTTGAGAGAAATGGGACTCTTGGAATTCCCTTTAAAAAAATCAACGGAGTTTAGGTCTCAGAGACATGACATTTTGTACGTCTGCCTCAAGAGGGAGCAGCGAACCAGCGCTAGATGGTTGGTTCATTTACAAGAAATGTAAAAACATTTCCCTGAATTGCATCAAGTCTCCTTGTTTACAGACATGTTAGAAAATTTGTAATGTATGCAGGTTTGTTTTTAGGTTGAATTAATCTTTAACAATATTCTTTCTAGCTAGGAACAATCAGGAATAATAATTATGTGTGTACATGTACATTGAAAAATATGTATATTTATTACTGCCTGTTAAGTAGTTCACAAATGGAATTTATGAAGTGTTTATGAGGCTGTGCTCTGCCTCATTGGGCAGAGTGAGAAGTGTGTACTCACCTCTAGGAAATGGAGCCATGCCAGGTAGTCCAATCTCTTTCACAGACTCTTTTCTGTACCAGATAATACTTCTGCATGTTAATATTTGCAGCAAAGAAGGAGGAACCTGCAATTTGTTGCTATAGGACCTTCTTGCTAATGGTGGAATCTGTTCTGTTCATCCCATTGTGGAAGTTGTACTCAGTTACTGTTAGTCTCTCACTGGTGGTCAGAATGTTGTAAGGATGCATGATGGCTCCCCCCAATAAACTGGCGAGCCTGAAATATTGGTGACCTGGTCTGTTGTGAGACAGATAACCACATCAGCATCTTTAGCAGCCTAGCCAGGTTTGGGAGATGGAGTAATGGGGAACTGGGAGTTTATTGCTTACCCTGCTGTGCGTGGTTAGTGGCTCGGATACTGGATTGTGCCTTAGTGATTGTTTCAAACGTCACCGTTCTTTGAAGACAGGCATACTGTTGTTTGTGGTGGCTGTGTCTCATTTTGTCAAATTGTGCTGTTGTTGGAGCTTTTGCTGTCCTAAATGTTGGTGTCTCAGACTTGGCTTACATTTCAAATACGGCTAGAATACAGGAAAGGCTATTTGTTTCTTGTCTAGTGTAGAGTGGTTCTGTGAACCTAGAATTAAGCAAAGTGTTCTGGACTTTGATGGTCCTACAAAGCATACACATTATGCTGGTACTTTTCTTGGTTTTGTTGTCTTTGTTCCCACCTCATCTCCATCAATCACTTTGAGAAAATCTGGAGTTAGACACTGAGGCCTTGTTCTGTCTGCAATATACTGCCTGGATGAAAAAATGTGTTTCTGTGTTGCTGTGTTTCCGTTTGTGAAGGTCCAGTTGTTAAAAATGACTACTGAATGAAGAGAGTGTGAAGATGGGTAAAACCCATTTATTTATTTGAATTCTCTCTTTTAGCTCTTATATTTTAAGATGGAGATTAGCCAAATAGGACTTGCCAAGCATAGTCATCTTTGTTTAGGAGTAAATAGAACGGTGAGCAAAGCAGGGAGTGAGAGGCCAGGAAATGAACAGAGGTTGATTTGATAGTATTTTTAAGATGCTTAGGTATTACAGGAGTTGGCAGGTAAAAGACCGTGGGTTGATGTGTTTTGGAGGCTGATAATTTCTA
This sequence comes from Hypocryptadius cinnamomeus, assembly GCA_013400635.1. Classification (NCBI taxonomy): domain Eukaryota; kingdom Metazoa; phylum Chordata; class Aves; order Passeriformes; family Zosteropidae; genus Hypocryptadius; species Hypocryptadius cinnamomeus. The sequence continues at coordinate 27,304 of VYZP01003306.1, forward strand.
AGTGAATGTAATTGCATACACTTCAGCTGTGACTATTGTTTTAATAACAACAGCTTTTAAGCAGCCCGCTTGAAACTCATGTGTGTTCTCTGTCCTTGATAAAAGAGAAAGTCAGAAGTTACCCACAGCATACACCAAGCCAGAGTGATACTTCTGAACTTCAGTCGTCCTAAAGCTCATAATGCTTGGATACTGAATTATAATTTGCCTATACAAAGTAGGAAAAAAATAAATAAATGTCTGGCCTGTTAAAGGGTGACAGCACCACTGTGACAGTGTCATAATTTACATGCATACCCGTACATTTGCAAAAATGCTGCCTGAGAGTATTTTATTCTGTTATGTTCAGTGTAAAGAATACCATTTTCTTCTTTTTCAAGTGGGTTTTGGGTTTTGTTCCCCTTAGCTTTTAGGTTGGATACAGGGGGAGGGGATTCTTCATTTTAGTGGTATTCTATAAAATTGATTCACAGCGTCCTTATGTTACTGCATATCAAGTCAAAGAGCTTGTACTTGTCATACCTCAGAAAAGTTTCTAGGAGGGAAGAAAAAAGTATGATAAATTTTTTGTCCACAGTTATATTGGTTGGTGGCTGGAACAGATGGGAAGTTACCTTACTAAAAGAGTTTTGGTATGATTAAGAAAATGTAAAAAAAACCCCAAGACCAGTAGGAAAACCTTCAAGATCAAAAGTACACTTGAAGAATGTAAGGGAAGTTTGCACCTCAAGCAACTCGTGCTCCTGAAATAATCTTCTATGTTTGTTTCTCCTTTCATATTTTCATCTTTTCTGATGTCTCTTTTTCAAACCTGTTGGCTGCTTTTTTGATGTGTTTTGGCTGTGGCTGTAGCTGTGGACTGTTTTTAGCAGTAGTCACTAAACTGAAGGATGAAGGTGAGAGGGATGCAGGGGAGTGTTAAATGAAGGTGCAACCTTTGCCTCTGCCTAGGGACAGCAGCACTGCAAAGGAGGCAATAGCTGTCCACCCAGGTAATGTGGGTTTGGACTGAAGAATAAACCAGGGTAAGGAGAGTTGCCAGCAGGGAATCATTGTATGTACACAAGAAAGTGCAAAATAAAGACGTTTTGGACTAGTCAAGTTTTTAAAAGAAATTAAGAAGTCTTTCTGTATTCACCGTTGTAGTGCACTGCAAAAACAGGAGATGTTTATTGGTATCTCTAAAAATAGCTGAGCACCTTTGTTTTTCTCAAAGCGTCGTTCCTCAATCTCCTGTTATTTTTAGAGGGTGTCCCTCTGCCAGGCCGGACCCGTCTGAAACTTGGTGTGTGGCAGCCTTCCCTCACTACACTTGTCAGGGTTGACTGAGCCCTGCTGAGGAAAACTTGGCAACTCCTACATAATTAAATTTGCAACCTCCAGCGATTTACAACTAAGCGTTGTCACAGAGGATTTGCATTTCTCTCCTCTGTGTATTGGGTGGGTTAAAGAGCATACAGTACCAGATCTGTCACAGCAGAGCTTATTCCCATGTTTATTTTAATTTTTTTTCACCTTTGGGTTTATCAAATGCCTTTAGTCATTTTTTGAAAGGAGTCATAGTTACCCTGGGTTTAACACTTAGACAGCAGACACAGCATATGTAAATTTTCAGCTGCCCCTTGGCGGGCACCACACATCAGTGTAGGGGCATCTTGTTTTAGTTGGTCTTCTAAGAGAAATGTTTGGTAAATACTAGTGTTTAATATCAATGCATTAGTCATACTTAGATATGCTAGTGACACAAACTGTACACAGAAAGCAGGAGTGCATAACCCCAAGACACTAATTTCTGTATTCTTATACTGACTAATCCAATTAATATTTTAAAATATTTAAGTGACATCAGCTATAAAATGCAAAACCTCTTAATGGTTTTTGGAAGGGACATTCCAGCTTCTGTTTGTAAAAAATTGAAAGTTAACATCTTCCTAGAAAAACTATGGATCAACACACAATGTTTTGTGGATTTCAAGTAAGATCAGATAAGTTGTAAAATTAGCATTCCTGATCACTTGCCAGTTTTAGATTCTTGTGCTATTTATAAGTCAGCCAGCCTCTGGTTTTTTACTTAAGTGGCAGGTTCCTCTCTGACACGAACGCGAAGCATTTTTTCCTATCACCAGAAGTTGAAGGATGAAGAAACTGCTCACACTTTTGTTTCTGTCTGCAAAAACAAAAAAATTAAAAGGGAGAAAATCAAAACAGAAAAGTAAATCCTTGATTTAGATAAGTGTGGCAGTTTTCTGAACAAGTCAATGAAGGTTCAAAGTGTAGTTTAAATTAATCTGTTATTTTCTCTTGATAGTAGGCTGGTTTTTTACTCACGATAAAATAGAGGAAGTTCAGCATGTTTATATTTAAACGTGCTCTACAGAGTCAAGTCTCAAGGGGCTCTAGAAGTGTTAATAACACAGCCTGAACTCAAAGTTTCAGCTGCTAACATCATCTTGGCTTAAAGATCAGTTAAAATCTACTGCAGACTTGTAGACCCTGATAACTTTGCCTGGGAAGTCTGCCTGCATGGGGAACTATAGAAATCATTTTCCTGCAGCAGCCTGGGAGAATGGCAGCACGGAGCAGAACTGGCTGTGGAGCATGGACCCCTCCACAGGACAGTTCCTCAGGGTCCAAAGTGGAAGGGAAAAAAGCTGACAATGTTCAGTTTTGGTGTTCGTCCTTCTGGCTGTGCATTCTCTCCTGATGAGGAATTGATGGCCTGTAAGCTGTTATCCCTCAGAGGCATCCTGAATAGGAACAGGAGAGGGGAGAGTGCTGCCTGCTCCAGTCCAAAATGCAGAAATGGTGAAATGGTGTCTGTAAATATTAAGCATTAAAGGTGTGCACCGGGGCTCAGTCCAACAGAGCATGAATGGTGAAATTCTCACTCCAGTGATCATAAACACAAAGCTGGGACTGGTGCTGCCTGACAGGCTTCCCCAGCCTGCAGAGGCACTGCTGCCCCAGCCTTGCCCTCAGCACTGCCTGCGACTCCAGTGCATACAACAGCTTTTTCTTTGGCTGCGATAGCACCAACAATTCACTGTGACCTTTTTTTATGAGTTTCTCTGCATGTTTGGGTTGGTTTTGTTTGGGTTGTTCCCTTCCACCCTGCCACTCTTCAGTGCAACTTTTATGCTTCCTAATTCTAATTACTAAAATTGGTTTTACACTTCCCCCCAGAATTTGGGATGTGACGTCTTTCAAGCACAGCTTATAGGTTGCTTTTTGCTATACTGGCATGTCTCAAATGCCAAGTACCATGCAAACCAGAGTTTAGCATCTCTTGCCTCAGCACAGCATGTCAACTTCTGAGTGTTTCTCTTTGGCTCTGAAATCCTCTTGTTTTCGAGATTTGGGTGAGGACAGTTTTTCAGTCACAAGCCACAAACGGCTTCTGTGAGTAAAAGGAGACATAAAAAGAGGATCAGAGGCATTAGCTGCCAAGGAACATTTTCCACCAGTGTTAACAGAGCAGAGATATTTTTTGCTGATTGTGCTTTAGAAGGTGTGGGGGTTTGCCTCTTTTCCTGTACATTGATTGGTTTATATTTTGTTCTTTGTTTTTCAGGTGGCTTCCTTAGCAGGGCCAGGAGGGAAAGTTGAAATAGAACAAAATTTTCTCAATAACAAACTGAAGACAATAACAGCTTATTTTGGTGATCTAATAAGGCATGACATCTCCTGAACTCCATGTGGATTCTTCCAAACCCATCCTCCCTAACTGCTACTTTGCTTAAGCTTTTGTACAGCTGGCTGGTCAAAAATGACTTAAAGCCATTTTCTGCTTTAATTTCAGTTTACAGAAATTTGTTCTGTTTGCTACTGTCAATAAATGTTTTATAATAATTTTGACAAAAGTGTAAATGTAGAAAAGCTGTGAATGTATGAAGAAAGATCTATATAAAATGCAGTCTTGCAAGGTTCGAGCCCAACCGATGGAAGTGGGGTTCAGGATTTCTTTGTAACTCTCACATGTGCTACTTCTGTGCTTGCTGTGGTTTTGAGCACCCAGAGGGTCAAGAAAAATAGCCTGAAAGCCACAGGAACTGCTGTCTGTGCTTGAGAAGCAAAAGCATCTGAACATCAGGTGGAACTAGAGGGTCAGGTGCACCACGAGAGGGTAACCCCAGTCCACCTCTCTCACTCCCTGCTCTCTGAGAAACCTTTTCAGGTTTTCTTTACAGCATGGAGGTTCACGTGTTAATTCTAGTGAGTGCTCTGATTTGTTGCAGCTCAAAGACAGAGCTGGGTGTGTTTGTCTCTGGAGGTGGGACCCTACCTTCTGGGTATTGTCATTTTATTTTACTTTTTATCTCCCTGCCATTCCTGTTCATTGCAAAGATATTTTGAAGAAACCTTCTGCCTGGAGGTTTGTATCAGTAAGCACAGGAGTTTCTGTCCCCCTTCTTTTTTAGGCCTTTGGAATCCTCACACAGGCTTCAGGGAGGGCAGAAATAAGCCAGCTTTTCCTGGTGAGGGCTCTCTGCTCCCACTTGTCGTTTGCATGGAAAGAGTGGCCTTTGTGCATTTTTCCAAGTAGAAGAGGAGGCAGGTGAGAAATGCCTAGGGCATGGCTATGGTGCTCTCACTGAAATATTCTTACATTAAGTCCCCAAGCTCAATTTTGAGCTTGTTTTTGAGGTAAGAGTGTAGAAATAATAATTTCTAAGATAAATTAATGCTGCTTCTCCTCTGCTTCGAGTGCAGCAGGATGCTGAAGGCAGCAGAAACTAAGCACTAAACCATGCATTAGTGCTATCCAAGAAAACTAGAATAACTGGAATAACCAAATAAGAGGATCTATTTTCCCCATTAAGGAATGAAATCCAATTCTTCAAAACAGTTGAAGAGACCAAAGTGTTTGTGTGTTTATGGATTGTTATGACTCAGTGTGAGCTTGCAGTGCAGTAAAATAGCCCTTGGGAAATAGCTATTTTCTAGCTTTGCTGTCTTTCCAGAACCAGACAAGTGCTAACTGTTACTGTCACATTCATGCTTCATGGAAGGTATTTTATGAAGATACTTTGGCTAATTTGGATCACTGCATTTTGCCAGTGCTACAGCAAGGAAGAAGTCTTGTGCTGGCTCTGCATCGGTATTTAAAGGGAATTATTAAGGAAATAATATTTCTTAGAAGTTTCCTATTAGATCGTAGGGGAATTTGGCAAGAGTGCTAATACTACAGGAGCTCTAGACCTACTGTGGTGCTGGCATGTGAATGCAATAATGCTGTTAGACTTCCACTACAAGCTACAAACAAAAATCCAAGTCCATGAGGCTGAATGAAGAATAGATTAATTTACATTGTGTATGTCACAGTACTCTGTACACTAAAATTTTACTATATTTGGCTTATTGCTGCTTGTAGAATTGCCCTTGTCTTATTACTTGGTCCTCTTTTTCTCCTTAAGGAGATGCTTGAGAAGCATTTTGAGATCTTGCTGATGCTACTCCTGTAAAAGGAAGCTCTGATGGTGAAATGCCTGTGAATTTACTTTTACCTTCTGGAAAGTAGTTAGATTTGTTCAGTGCCCAGTATACAAAGTGTGGAAGCTAAAATATAAAAGGTACAACATTTACCCATTTGAAATTTTACTTCCAGTGTAGTGAACTTAATGGTAAAATTCCTTAAAGGTCTCTGCTGAGCTTTGCAGGCACATGGGGTATCAAAAGCAGAAGAATATCTTTATTCATAGCTGTTCCTCTCTCTAACCAAGAAGGACAAAAGGGGGATTTTTGGTTGGTTGTTGGTTTTTTTTTAATTACAACTTGAAGTCAGAATACACTCTTCTGGGCTGTGATAATTGTTTTCCCTCACTTCCCACTTGCACAGAACTGGTGAAGTTTCCCAGGGCTTTGAATCTACCAGTCTGTAAAGTCTAGAATACATCTGTGAGTACTTTTAGTTTTTTGTTAACAATTTCAACCAACAAACCCTTCATGGAGGAGAGCTTCAGTCATAACTTGCTATAAAATGTTATTTTGCTTTATATTGGAGGAAAAAGTTAGTGGGTTGAGAGACTTAAACTTCTGGACAGCTCATGGCCACTGAATTTAGGTAGTATTTTGTAAATGATACATTGGGCAGCAGAGAAGTTACATTGCTACTGTAAATACTTATGTAAGTTTGATCTTTCACCCATTCTAAGACACAAAATAAGCTACAGGAAAAATGCAGATTTTTTTTTCTAAGGACTAAATGCAGTAAACACATACTGAGTTCTACTTTGCAGTATGCTCTTGCGCCCCTAATCTCTTTAGGTTTATCTTAATGAAATCCAACATTAAATCAAGCCCATTAGTTTCTTTTTCTGGTGCATGGCATGAAGAGAAATGATGCAAGATGAAGTTAGGTGCATTATAAGGCTGAAGCTTAATCACAGGTTCAGAGGAGCAGAGCAGAGCATCAGCAGGGCTGAGCAGCTATCTCTTCATGGTAGGACATCACTGTGCCCTTCTCTGAATGAGGCCCCATTAGAGTTGAGAGAAAAACTTAAATGTTCCATGAAGTTTTCATGTACAGGTTTTAGAAAACCTTCCCCAAATGTACTGTTTCTGAAACATCTGGGTCTATATGTGCAACTGAGAGGTTATATAAGCAAATTAGTGTTACACCACAGTGATCATAGTAACATTTAGCAGAGGGAAACCCCGTAAATAGCAGAAGGAAAAAATTACTTGCAATAACTCATTGAACAAATCAGTAGAAAATTGGGTTATTTTCACTTGGTTTGCCCTCTCAGCTTTCATATGCCTTATAGTCACTGTTTGCTTTATTTGTCCTCCCCTCGTACACAAACCTTCCCATCTCCAAATACCAAGAAAGGTGGGCAATCCTGTCACTTAATGATTTACTGTTGCTGGTGTAGCCTTTCCAACACAGGCATCTTCGTATTCCTGCCACTTTAATATCTTTGTGAGGTCCAGAATACCTATAAAAAGTTGATTTTCAGTGGTGAAGAAGTTTCAGATTTCTTTATGAAGACAGTAGAGATATCTTTGTAAGTGTGTGTTGCAGTGGCAGAGGAGTAAATGCTGTAAAACCAGGCTTGAAATCAATTCAGACCCTGTCCTGTTTCAGCTATCAGATGATGAGTGGCTCAGTCTGGTCCCTCTGGATGGAGTACTAGGAATATGCACACTCCAGCAAAGTAAATGTAAGAGCAATGCTGTGTTGATTCAGTTAAATGAAATCCCCCAAACACCAAAATTAATTCATACCAAAAAAAAAAACCCCATCCAAAACCATAAAAAATGCCTAAACAACCTTATTACTTGGGAGGCTGCAGGGGGCTGCAGAAGCCATCAGTAGCTGAAAGGAAGCAATAGGTCTGGCTAAAGCCAGCTGAAGCGACTGAACCTAGTGAGGCTGGGCATTCACCCAGGCTCTGAAGATCTGAGCTGCACACACGCAGGGAGGAGGCCGGAGTGAAGGCTGTCTGCAAACAGGGCTTGTCCCCCACAGAGTTTGGTTTCTGCCTCTGCTCAGCGTGGTCCTGTGGTGTCTCTTAGCAATGCCTAAGGTTTGATGGTGCCTGTTGATGCTGAGAGCACAGCTGCTTCCCAGGGCAGAGGTGTGGGGAGCAGCAGCCTGGGGAGCCCTGACAGCACTGGGCTCTGCTCAAGGGTTTCCCCACCCAGGGGAATTCCCAGTCGAGCTGTGCACACAACTCTACACAACACTCCCTGCAACACCCCTGCAGCCTAAGGGATCAGCCCTGGATTTCTCCATATAGAGACCCAAGTGTTCCCACATTCTCTTCATAGAGAAAAGCAAGGCACAATTCTTCCCAAGAATATTTCTGAGATTCACATTTTCTGAACCTCAGAGAAAGGTTCTCACACAATTCTTACCACTTGCTGTGCCTGTGTTGTGTCAAAGTAGAATGCAATATGGAGATTGTTTACCCAAAGTGAGGGTGTTTTGTTACTTTGGCCTGTCAGGGCCAGGAGAGTGTGTGTGTCCAGACTGTCACGAGGCAGTCACAGGAGAATCAGAGATGAGTGCAGCTCTGTGCAGTTGTGAGCAAGAGTGAGTGCATGGCAGATTCAGTTTAGATGCAATGTATATCATACAGTATAATAAAGTAATTCATTAGCCTTCTGATAAGCTGCAGTCAGCTGCATCATTCTCTCTCCCCTCGTCGGAGTCGCCCTTCGATACCCAAGGTTCGGTGTCTTTTTAGCATGTGTTGCAACAGAGTGTCAGGGAGTGTGGTTTTGCTGCCAGCCCCTGGTGGACCCTTCTTCAAGTCTCATGCAAATGTATTTTCTGAGTTCTTGCTTTCCACACATCTCTGAGGTCTTGGCCTGCCACCTTGCTAAGTTCCAAAACCAGAGCAAATTTCAAGATGCTTCCCCAGCCGCTTTACTAAAAACCCGAAACATTGCTCTGGGTTTCTGGGTTCTTAGACTGCTGTGGAAAAAATTATGCTGTTAGAGGCAGTCTGGGTTTGATGACAGCACAATTCTTCCTGTCTCTCTGTGTGCCTTTGCTGGTTCTCTTCCTTTTTTTCAAGACTGTGCTTCAACCTTCTTGTCAAACCCCTGTGGTTTATTAGAGGAGTGCAGTGGCAGCAGCAGAGCTTGAGCACTGTGTAAATATGAGTACAGGGGCTCACAGAGCACCTTCAGTGTTTTGGAACTAATGAAATGCCTTTCCCCAGGATTTTATCCTAAAATCTGGCCAAAGAATGGACATCAGAGAGGATATGCCTCTGCATAGTCACCACAGGTTGCTGCAGGTTGAACAAACACTTTTATCCCATCAGTGCGCTACTACCTAGACCTCTGGGGGGGTCTTTCACATTGTTGCAGTGTCAGATACAGTTATGGTAACAGTGGCAAGTACTTTGGTGAAAGACAGTATTGTGATCCGACAGAAAAACCTGTCCTAAGGTATTCATTAAATTGTTCCAGGCACCAGGACAGCCTATGATTATGTCAAACAGGGGAGCAAATTGTACGCTCTGCTTTCCTGGTATGCACGAACTTAATCTGAAAGTGTGCCTGGGAAGGTTAAACACAGACAGCTTTGTTTAGGAGAACTCCAAACTGGCAGAGCCCGTCACCCCAGAGGGTCACCTGTGGGGGTCTGCCTGTGCCAAACGTCTGTGCTGGTGTGGGAGTGCTTTCCGTGGGTGCAGGTTGCAGCTGAGCTTGTCCGAGGGCTTCCCTCAGATGTCAGAACATTTGGATGTTCCCAGCAGATGCAGTGCTATCTGTAGCTCAGGCTCTCATCTGTACTTCTGGAAAGTGGTCCCCAAAACAGAAGCTGGAGTTCCCCAGGAAGCAGCTGCATGGGGAACTCTGGGCTCCTCCTTCAGGAGAAACCACCCTCCAGGAAGTGTTTAGTGTGGGGTTTTGACACGGAAAGGGCTGGTTCTCACAATAATGAGCCTTGTGGAACTTCTAGACCTTACACAGAAATTATCCACCAGGGTATTCCTTAAACCTGCCAGGAAGAGGTGCTGGTAGAGTCAGGTTTGAGAACAACCCTTGTGTTGTAATGCAGGGTGGGAGACCGGCATGCAGGGGCTGCTGATGGCTCAAAGAGTGAGCCAAGTGCTGGGAGCAGGACAGAGCAAAGGGCCCACAGGGCCGTGTTCAGGCTGCAGAGCTGAATGCCATAGTGCCTGGCTTGTGGCTTCTACAAGGCACACTGCTTTTGAGCTTTACTGGCAGTCCTTTGATTTTTTTGTTCCTGCAGCTTGTAAAGAGCATTGTTTGAAAAAAAACCCCAACCTTCATCTAAAAATAAATCTGTAGTCCTTGCAGTTAAAAAAAAAAAAAAAAAGACAAAAAAACCAACCCAAAAAAACCCCAATAAAACAGCTGACATAAAAACAAGACCTGCATGCATTATGATAGTTCAGAAATCAGGTAAGAATGTCCAAAATGTAACTAATTTTAAATTGCTTTGTAGGCAGGTTCACCTCATGTTTTGGCCTGAAGCATAGGGATAGCAGCTGACACGACTTTTCAGCATTTTGGATTGACCACACTGCTTGTCCCTGCTGCTGCTCCAATTTATCAGCTTTGTTTAAAGATCAAAGCATTTAGTATAAACAAGTTGAAGTTGGAAACAGTCTGACTTCTTACATGTTTATTTCCTCTGTTAATGAGAAGAATTACCTAATCCAAAATTGTTATCATTTTTTCTAAAAATTCAAAGTGGAGACATCATTTTGTTGCTTTACAAGTAGAAAAGCAGTTTAAAAATGGATGCAGAGGCTGCAGAACCAAGGCCTGCCAAGAAGAATCCAATCTGGCTGAATCGGCAAAATCAACAGTTCAGATAACTAAGAAAAAGAAAAAAAGAAAGAGAGAAAAAAAGAAAAAAAGAGCTATGCCAGCACAGAAGATGCAAAACCCCCTAGAAGCTTCATGATCTCAATTCAGCCAAGAAAAGGAACCAGCAAAGGGCAGCTGTTTGACAGCTTTGAACCATGAGGGGAGGGAACGTGAGCATCTGGCCAGCTCAGAGCACGTTGACAGACACGGTGAGTGACAGGGATTAGGGACCTGGGAAAACTTCCAGGAGAAGAAATTCCAAGGAGCAGTGGGTCCCATCTTGGCAGTCACCTGTTTGGGTGAGAAATAAAAAGAGCCAGAATTTGCAGATCAGGGTTTATCTGGTCCTGCAAAAAGTTTCATGGGTTTTAAGAGAGAAAGAAGCAGCAGATTGTTGTGCCCAGGCTACTGCAGGTGTCTGAGGGATTGCCTGGGAGCAGATCTGGATTACTGCACAGTTTTTGCTTGTGCTAAAAATGCTGCTGCCCTGCACTGCTGCAGGACCATCGTCAGCAAAGAGGAATGGCAAAAATCCATGGCAATTTGCAGTTACTTAGATAAAGCAGAATTAAGGAAAGATCAAATTCCTGCTGGAGTCCGGGTTTTGTTAAGCAAACACTGCCCCTTCCTTTCCTCTCTTCATCTGTAATAAGAGTTTTGTATTGCCTTGTGGGCTGTGAGGGGATCTTTATTTTTCCTTTACTCAAGAAAAGGAATCAGATGACCTTGGTGACAGCTATCAGGTCATGTTTTTGAGACAACATGCTGAGTGGCAATGCTAGGATTTCCACCAGCACTATCAATTTCCACAGCTTATTGCTGAGGATGTAAGCGCACAGGCTGCTCCGTGCTGGCCACAGCAGGACTCTCAATCCCTGTAGCACACCAGGCAAACTGCATTTTAAAGAAAAATGCCACAGATTCTTCAACTGTTAGGACTGGGAGACAGCTGGGGGTAAAGAATAACTGGCCAATGCAACCAGAACAGGCAGCAGGGTGATACCAGGTACCATCTTTACAGCATCTGAAACACTTCAAGCTCCCCATGGGTCTCCAAAGAAAGCCAGGGGGAGGAGGCATTGGAATGAGTGGCCAGCCCCCATCTAGGCAGGCTAGCACCTGCACTGTTCTTTTCTGGTTAGATCTTCGTTAAAAACAGGTCAAAATGCGTCTGGGCCTTAGGTCATGGCACCTTCTGGGGTGTGAGAACTTTGTGCTCTGACCACAGGAGAAAATAACAGTGCTGCAATTTGCTGCTTGCACTGTAAAATGGATTTGCCAAGAGCATGGGGGGTTAACACGAAAGAGCTGCAAGTGAATTGTGTAGTAAGTAAGAAATGTATAACAACTTTTGAATTCATGACTTCTTGCTGATACCTGGTTATTCTAGCTGAATGCTTACTTGGTACCATGGATAGCATGAGCCCCAAACCCCTTCCTTGTAGCCAAGGAGAGATTCTCAGTCTTCTCTCTGTCACATTGCTTTCCTATGAGGGCAACACAGATTCCAATCCCAAAATCAGTGTCCAGCCATGCTGGAGAAGTTACTACAGCTAGCTCCATATGAGCAAATCACACAGCACCCTGGGAAGGGAACCTGCAGGGGAAAACAGCCAGTGCAGAGACCCATGCAGCCACACATCTGGGTGGTTTTACACAGCCCAGCTGGGACCGGTCCCGCAGGTCACATGTGTGTTGATGGTTGGAGGGACCTGAGTGAGTTTCCCCTGGCAGGAAATTGGATTGCATGCTCCAGGGACTGTGCTGCACTGGGAGCCACAGTAAGGGGGGCAACCACAAAATTATTTTAAAAATGTGTTTGGGATCCAAAATAAACTGCCAGGCTGGAGATACAGAGATAACAGGTGCCTTGCCCAGTGCCTTATTTCAGTGCCTTATGGGTGACTGAACCCTACCCAGCTCAGTATCCTGACATTTTCTAGCTGTCAGAACTAGAGGGCCAACTGCATCTTAAAAAAAGAAGAAAATCACTGCTACCTATCTGTCCTTCTCCATATTTCTGTGTCTGTCTATCTCTACGGGCAGCAACCGAACACTTCTATTTTGCATATCAATAAAATTTCATTTTTCTTTCACTTAAAATTTGTTTCAGTTTGAGGTGGCTGATGTCAGGCTGGCTGGCAAACTACCAGTATCTCATTCTCTAGGGAACAGCAGTCCCAGATGGGACTGTGCAAGCAGGGGCCACCAGCTGCAGGCAAGGTCCATGTGGAGGCAGAGAGAGCATCCTGCTCCAAGCTGTGAGGACTGGTTTGAAGCAGAAAAAGGCAACTGGGAACTGAAGTAATGCTGGCATAGCCTGGGACAAGGAACACCCAAATCCTGGCTGCCTCCAAAATTATAATCCTTTTCCTTCCCTTCCCTTCCCTTCCCTTCCCTTCCCTTCCCTTCCCTTCCCTTCCCTTCCCTTC
>VYZP01003306.1:40109-63799 GCA_013400635.1 Hypocryptadius cinnamomeus
CTTCCCTTCCCTTTCCCTTCCCTTTCCCTTCCCTTTCCTTTCCCTTTCCTTTTCCTTTCCTTTTCCTTTCCTTTTCCTTTCCTTTTCCTTTCCTTTTCCCTTCTATGGACTAAATCTATGTGTCACCTCATGTGAGAGCTGCAGATGCTTACAGGTGTTGGCTCAGAGATTAATTTGCTAATAAATATTATTCTGTTAATTATACATCTGCCATGAGGTTTTCCTAAAATACCAGATGCTGCTATGTGAACACCACAGTTATCTAGATAGGTTATCTCACACCCTGCCTCCTCCTCTTTCCCATTTGTCTCCATTTTGTGGTGCCCCAAATGCCTGCAGATGCTGGCCATCCTTACTCCCATGGATGCTTGGGACAGCACAGTTCTGGAGCTGCAAGGTAGAAGGGGAGCTACTGGGTGTAAGTCAGAAAAGAAATGATGCAACTGTTAGAAATTAATGACATAGGAGCAAGTAGGGCAAGACTGTTTTGAAATAGGAATTAATGATTATTGCATACTAAGCTGGTTATGCATCCAGGTTGGGATGTACAGAGTGGGTGGGCTGCACTCAGCTGGGAGGAGCAGGGCACACAGCCAGCCCTGGACAATGTGTGTGTTTGTGTGCTGGTGGCAAGCAAATCCGTCACCCTGTTCAGACAGTGGTGCAAATGGGAGTGGGGTCTGCCAGATGGCAGACATCCGGAAAGGCACAAGGAGACAGCCCAGCGTGGCCACATCGAGCGTGGCAGTCAGCACACTGGGGCTGTCCCCAGATGGAAATGTGCAAACCACAGCCCTGAGCAGAGCTCAGGGAACACTGACAAAGTCAGACCCCAACTCCTCAGACTCCCCTGAGAAACTGAAAAATCAGGACGACAGTCCGGATCGACCTCATCTTCTAAGGTCGCACAAATCTGGAGGAAATGGCAAGCCTAGATGTGGCTGAGCTCATCTTGGTGCAGGGCATACAGAAGGGCTGTAGGAAGACAAACTGATTGACAGCTCATTAGTTCTGGAGCTAATTAGAGTCTGGATTATAATCTGCAGCATTTATCTCTCTATAAACCTGTCTATGCACTAGACAGAATACAATTCCAAAATGGAAAAGCACAAGGAATGCAAATATATTCCCTTTTCCCCACCAGCCTCCTTTGCTAGTCACTCTCCCTCAGCAGCCACAGGATAAGGTATTCTAGAGCAGCTGAATGCCAATGTGGAGTAGAGAGGGGGAATTTTTATGTAGCTGTTTTCTCAGTTGCATCATGCTACTACTCCCAAAAATGGAATTCCATGAAATGAAGACAAGAATGACTGGAAGGAAAGAAAGATTTTTCTTTCTTTTTTATTGGTTTTGGTTTGGTTTGTTTTTTTTTTTTTTTTTCCCTACAGCATCTAGTCTGTATTTAGCTAAGTTTCTTGCTTTTTTACAAAACCTTTTGCCTTTTTTTCTCTCTCAAGACAGGCTGAGGAAATATAGCAACATGGGACTCGTGCCTGTGTCCTCCTCCCCTGCCTGGCCTGCCTCAGCTCAGCACAGAGGTGGGCAAGGATGAGCTGCAGCTTCCTGGGGAGAGGGTATTTACTTGAGACTTCTAGCTTAAGGAACGAGCCTCTGTGCAACACACTGAATCACTGCTCTGTGTGATAAATTGGGCCAGTCTTTTAGCTTTACATGTCCTTTAGTTTTATTCTTATCTCACGTGAGCCCAAATAAGAGAAGTCTGAGACATCTATCTTGATCCAAGCAAAACCAGATTTTTGCTCAGAATAGTTGATTTAATTTACACCAAGAAACAAACCTGCTTAGGCAAACCAGTAAATGTTTTTGAAGCCATCTACTGTTAAGTTTTTCTGACTTCCACCTTATTCCAGAAACAAAAAGACCTTGCAGAAACACCACGATTAGGGTGTTGGTCTGTGACATATTTTAACATCTTCTGTGCAGCAGCTCTTGAGACCACGATGGGGTGTGTGTTTGTGTCAGAGATTGACAGAAAGGTGCTTTTTAAAGGCACAAGGCACTTCCATGCTGCCATGATATAATGGGTTGTTAGTGACTTGTCAGTTCATGTTTTCAATTACTGTTATTACTATTATTTCTAAACTGTGGGAGTTTCTAAAATTGCTTTATGTCAGATAATAAGTATACTCTTTCTTCAGTTACACTAATTAGAGTTCTGAGTATGATTCTACCACCTTGATGGCTCCAAGAGCTGGGACTGGTTACCATAAACGCACAGCTCTTAGCTCTTTTCCATAAATAAATTACAACCTTAACGTTTTAACTCTTGATGTCCCAAAGACCATCTTTCCTATCTCTGGCTTTTCCATGGCTCATTCCCATTATCTCTGTATCCTGCAAAAAAAGTGAGTCTTTTTGTCCAAAATAAAAGTGCAATCCCTAAGCAATACCCATCCCACGGCATGTTGCTGTAGAGCACAATTCTTTGAAGCTTCCTGAGTGAACAGCTCCCACATTATCTTCTCCTGGGCCGCTCTTGTTTTTCTTCCCAGTTGTGCATGCATTTCCCAGCCCGGGGAGGGGACACTGCTGACCATTGCCAGGCTACAGTCTGGAGCAGCCTAAAAATGCTGTGCATGCCCATCTAGCTGAAAACAAAGCTGGTGAGCAGTGGGTAGAGCTGAGAAAAATCTTGCTTTTAAAAAACTGCCTTAAAATATATATCTGAGTCTGGCCTAAAAAGAAGCAAAGTAGCAGAGCACGTCAGAGCAAAGAGATGAGGGGATTCAATAGTGTGGCACTACTGCTTACAATAAGCTTCATGTAGGTTATTATACCAGAAAAAATGTTTTCCTCAAAATGTTATGGAATTCCACAGGTCAGAGCTCTTAAGGGGCATTGCAAAGGAAGAACAAACCAAAGAAAGAAAAAAAACCATCCAGACCATATGAAACCTTGTAAGATGGTCCACAAGGACTTGCATTGAAGAGGGGAAAAGGGACTAGGTTAACTTACAGAAGTGGCTGAAATTTTTTTAAAGCCTTGTTTAGGAGACTGTGCATACACTTTATGGTCCACCTCCTGTCTGCAGAATGAAAGTTTCCCAGAGAAAATCTAAATCTGCCCTTTTAATGATTGGAAGTTAAGCAGAGCCCAGAAACTGTGGCATAACCAGCTCTGTTTAATCAGCTAAACTGTTTTACTCCTCACTAGACTATGCTTGCATGTCATTCACCTCCCTGATTACCTTCTCACCCAGACATTTGCTGCTCTCCTATTTCCAGTTGAAGCATCTCAGCTCATTTTCTTACAGTATGAACACAAAGGAGCTGCTGGTGGATATCCATTATGATGCTCTCTTCACACCTTGGGTTTGCCATCAACCAAGTGCCTTCACCTTCCAGGCCCATGACAAAGCCTCTCCTTCTCTCATCACTGAGAGAGAGTTTCCTATCTGTGCAATAGCTTAAATTGCTCAGGTAGCAAATGCATCCTCCATGGAACCAGCGGTGTGGGGAGAGATGAAATGGAGAGATTAAATGCCCCTCTGGGAGCTCAGGACAGAACCAGCCCTGCTGGTGGCAGCCTGCCTGTGTTGGCACACCGGACACCTCTCAGCTCCAGCTGGGGTCCAGCTGCTGTGAACTGGTACGTGGCTTTATTAAAGATGCAGAAGGAGCCAAAAGGACTCTTCCTTTAAACATGCTAAGGGCAGAACATTGTGGGTTTATTTCAAGGAAAAAATATACAAATTGTCCTTTTTCTAGGATATTCCTTTGATATCTAGCAGGTCTATTTGTAGCAAGTGTTTCCATCAACACTGTGAGACAGCTCCCCAGCCTAACCTATCAATGGTCCACATACTGCATACAATAAATACATCCTTCTTTCTGAGGTAATTGGATGTATTAATAAAGCAAACAACAACCAAAGCACAAAAATGAGCTCAAAACACTGCTCCTGGCTTGGTTTCTACTAGGGGCCACATTGTAGATGTGATGAACTCAGACCCTTTCCCTTGGTTTTTTTGTGTGCTGAGAACATGTCTTGGTGTTCCAGAAGTGCCAAAGAAGCTGTATAAGTCTTCCTTGAAGGCTGCATCCCAAAATAAACCCCCTGTCTTCAGGAGAATAGTACCAACCCATTACACACTGTTGTTGAGGAAGATTTTAGGTCATTAAGATTCTATGAGTAATATGTTTGAAAATGCAATTTAAAAGTTTTTCAGTCATTCATGAAAACCCTTTTGATGCAGAGTAAAGCTTGATAATGTCTGTGATTGTGCCTTGACTGATGGAAGATCTGAATGGAAACTTGTACAGTAGGTAATATTTATTCTGGCAGTGTGTCAGTAGGCAATGTCTACTGCTTTTATTGCTTTGTGGAATAAAAGTTTTGAATTTTCCTCAGTACTGAACCATTTATTGTCTTGAAATTGGCAGCAGTAACACCCAGCTGGATGCCGGTATGTTTTGTGTTTGCGAACAGACTGATCCATGGGAAACAATCTAGCAGACAAATCAACTTTGTTATGAATTAAACAAAATCTTTACTTGGGTATGAGACATTTGAGCCTGAGGGAGCTATTATTTTGGAAAAGGCCCATAAAAGGACTTTTTAAGACAGGGACTTTGTGAGTCTTTATGATATTCTTAGACTGCCTTTAGTTATGCCTTGATTTGCATAACACAGTGGATTTTTATAAAACAATAACTTCTATGTAAACGGTACTGGGGTCCAAAACTCTGAGATGAAAGTCAGAACAGTGCTCGGTGCCTGGCCAAACCAGTGAGATGCTTAAATTGTTCTTCTTCTGCCTGTCCCCAGGACAGGAACTGCCATTTCCTATCCGTATCTCTACTGCATAGCACTGAGAAAATCTTTCTTATAAGCAAAGAGAGAGGTAGAAAATTTACCCAGAAATAACTGAGTGCTCAGTACCAAAATGAAGCACAGTATGAAGAGATAGTTCTGTGTGCTTAGAGCCAGTCCTATCGACTCTCAAAGCCTTGTGAATGTCATGGGATCTGATGTTTTCTTAATTCCCCAGCTGATGGCAATTGAGGAACCACATGATAACCTCGACTTCATTAAAACAATAAAAAAAAATCACATGTAAATAACTCACTTTGTGATTGCTGAGTAAATATGAAGTCAGTCTTAAATCCTGAAGGTAAATAAAATCACCTGATGGTATTTCTAACCCTTTATTCACTCTTCATGGGTTATCATTCCCAATGTTTCTTAGCTGCTTCTCAGACACAATCACACAAAAACTTGGTTTTTCATGAAATATCCTGTAACAGTCTTTGCATTCACCCCCAGTCAGCAGCTTTTATGATTAATTTTTTTTCTCCTTTGCTGGTCCAAAAGCATGTGCTGACCATCAGCCTACAGCAATGTGCGTTGGATAGTCTCACAATTTACACATTATTTGTTCTCTCTGTAGCTTTAATGAAGGCCTTGTGTGCTCTTCTTCTCTGAAAATGTTGTATGCCCCTGCTATTACACATGTACTTTCTGGAAGTAGTTTCCATTCTCACAGACATCCCATGTCATTTGGGGGAAGTTGCCCTAACAGTTCCTCCACTCTTTCTGTATAAAATGCGGGTAATTGTATTTCCCTTCCCGATCTGTTCTGGACAGGTTGTTTCTTAGTACAGGTATGTTATATAAAACCAGGCTTTATAACTCATCTCTGTTTACTTTATATGTCCCTTGGAGCAGGGACAGGGATTCAGCCTCCCCCACTGCCAGGCTGGGCCAGAGGAGATGTGACAAAGGGAGGAAGCAGACACAGCTTGTCCCCACAGCTGTGCACAGGCTGAGTGCCAGCGATTGCAGCCTGGACACTCACAGGTGAGCAACCTTGCACTGGGTTACATAAAACACCAACTGAGAACAGCTTAAGGCTGTTAATGCTGCTCTGGGCTGGGGCTGGCATGATAACCACTCAGGGGTATTTTTAAATTATTTAAAAAAAAAAAAAAAAAAAGGTTCAGTCTATAACCCGTGTCAAAGAATTTGCTCTGGGCAGGACTTTTGCCAGTGATTGAGATGATACCATTAGCTCTCTTGTAGCACAGCTTTCAGAGATGGGCAAGCAGATTCTTGTCACGTGACTTTCTCTGGACTATGGTAAGCTTCAAACACAAAGTTTCCTTATTCTTGCCTTGAATTCATATAGCTTTAAGATGCTGCTTAACCATAGCTTTAACCATGTTTCAGAGTTTGAAGGCTTGATATTTGCAGGAAGAAACGTGAAAAAGAAAGAAAAACATAATAGTTTCCGATCATCAAATATTTTGGGTGAGTCATTCGCCTGCATCGCCAGATAAATGCAACAGGACATCCTGTGACCGTTGGGCAGTTTCTTTAACTTCTCCCTTTCTTTCCCTACAACATAAATAGCAAAGTAGGAAAGAAAGTGGCAGTAGAGTCCTGTCTAGGCACTCCTCTTTGCTTGGATTCTCTCCCACATCAGGAGAGGGAAGTCAGTCACCTCGGGGGTCAGCACCTGCACTGGTGCTGGGATATACAGATGGATTATGGTCTGCTCCTGGCCAGCAGCAGGTAATTCAAAGGCAAAGCCTCCTGAGTGAGTTTAGAGAAGCTGATGTTATTTTCCTGAGCCTTTTGCTTTGTGGAGGAGTTTCTTCACTGGACCTCTTCTGGGAAGGTCCTGGAAGGGGCATTTCTGTGCTGCCAGTCCTTTCTCTTACCCAAATTCAACACTAATCATCCCCAGCTAAATTTTTAGGTCTTGCATGCCTAGTAGAAGAATTTTTAAGAGATTTCATTAATTTCTTTTGGATGCCAGTAAACGGATACAGATGACCAGAATACCAGTAAAAGTGATGTAATTGAAGTCAAACAAATGCTGCTCCTAACAAAAGAAAGCAATATATCAGAACACCATAATTCTGGTCATAGAGTTGGCATATTTAAAGAGACAGAAGGAAAAGCTGCATAACTGGAAAAATAAAATACTTCTTTCTACTCTATATGCAAGTACAAACAGAGCTTTGAACCTTTGATCTATAAAAAGCCAATCTGATCTTATGCAAAGGCCTTGGAAAAAAAAGATCTGATCCAAGGAAGATAAACATCTAGTCGGAAATCTTAGAATAAGCCTGAGAGACAGTTTGCATATGTGTGAGTATACATACATAATCACCAAAAATTAAACAGACAGCTTTATGTTGACTGCTCAAGTGAGAGGGAATTAGTGGAGAGAGAACAAATCAATAAAGCACAACTTTCAGTAATAGTTCTTGGCAGAATTTTGGAGGCATGATTTCACATGAAATAACTGGAATCTCCTGAGATTTATCTCACTCCTCAAAATCCTTTTTCCAAACTTGTCACTGCTATGACACTTAGAAGTTGATGAAACTGAGATTGTCATGTATTAAAAGGGGGTTTATTTAATTTAAAATTGTCTTTCATTATATATTCCCTTTACATCATGTCAGAACATGTTCTACTTTGCTTATACAGTACCTAGCACAGTGGTCTTCTGTTGTGGCCATGGTTTCAATTATCCCCACTAATAATTACCAGGAACAAATCTATCAATAAATAAGTCTCATAACTTCATGATCTGACAGTGAAATGAAGAAATATCAATGTCTAACTGCTATCATGTATGTTTAATTGTGACTGTGTTCTTCCCCTCTCTCCCATATACACAGAGCTTCAGCAGGCAGAACAATAAAGATAAGGCTCCTTGGTTTCATTTTTTATTTAATCACCATTATCTTCAGGGTGAGGAGTTCTTCATAGTTCTTTTACACACCTCTCATCTGGACTTCTCCCACTCCCTCATTCTTCGAGTGTTTTCCTGATCTGGTCACAGGTATGCTGGCAGCAGGCATTCTGGTCTTTGTATTGGCAAACATTTTCCCCCCATTTTTCAATCACTGATTCTTTTCCTCTCCCAGTTTCATCTATTTCACAACAGTTTTTGTCAACAAAACACTTTCTACTCCCTATCTGCTTTCCACATCAGATTCATGCCTTAAGTCTAGACTGGAAGTCTTTAGGGCAGGGACTGTCTCTAGGTTAACATTTATATATGTTTACTTATCCTCAAAAAGCCCCAGCTTCAAACCTCAAAGTCCAATTACAGTAACTAATATTGGTGTGGGTGAAAAGGTTTTAGCCTATTAATTCCAGGAACCACTCTAAACACTACTTTCTAGCTTTAACCAAAAGTTGAAGCTTACTATCTGTTTCTTCCTGGCCCTCCTAACCCCCGAGCTCTTCTTTCATCCATCTTCAGGCTCTGGAGCTTCTCTTGAGACTGTTCAATATTTGTAGTATCGAGCTTTACTTTTTCTCTCTTTTATTTGCAATAGCCTTCCTCAATAATTTGGGCTTTCCCAGCTTTTCTTCAAATATTACCTGAACCATATCTTCCTCTTCTAATTGTTCTCACACTATTGTTTTCTAAAGCCTTTGATTTAGCTGGCTTAGTAAAGTACGCTATGAAAAAAATGCCACAGGAAAAAAAGTGTTCCTTTGTCCCAGATGTTATTTGTATTTCTGTAATAGCTGGGAACTCTATATTTAGTTTACCCACTAACCTGCTTTCAGTGTTTGTTGTTGGTGATTGTGGTATCACTTTTCTATTAGTTCTTATCACCTAGTCTGGTGTAATCGCTGTAATCCTTTACTGCTCTTTGTACTTCAGAGCACACCTAATACTCCCGTTTCAAGTTGTACTTGTTTCCTTTATCTTGATGACTGACACAGTTGAACCAGTCACAAAAATAGTCTTTTCTGAGTAGTTAGTTGCAAAACTTTTGTTTAAATAATCTCGGGAAATAAACAGTGGAACTGGGAAGGTTAGGTTTTTACCTTTATGTTTGTCATTTTGCTTATTTATTTTTGTAAAGCCTGCTTCAATGTAACCCACTACTGGATAATGTCCAAAAGCATAACACTCACAAAGCAAGTGCAGCAGTATGTTCAAAGGTGACATACTTGTTTTTGTATGATGAGTGGGTAATTCTCCACCTAGCCTGCCTCTATCTAGCCTGCTTTGTCTGGCCAAAATGCATCTCTGTCAGAGAACTGGTGGATGGCTTAAATGGAGGTCACACTGCCCCTTTCCTTTAGTGTGGCACAAACAGTCCTCAAGGTTCACAGTCTTGTTTGCAGGCAATGCAAGAGAATGACAGAGGAGCAAAGGAAGCTGCCCTTTCATGGCTTGGCTTTGCCCCAGTCTCCTGGGTCTGGAAGTCCGGGTGATGGATCCTGCAGCTGCAGAGCAGGGGTGTCCCAGGGGGTGACATGGCCTCCCAGAAGCTGTGGCCTGTGCCTGGGACCGCCTGAGGCTCTGACAAATGCTGCGTGACCGCTCTGCACAGGAGTTTGATCCTGGCTGGTGCACTCAGCCTCAGAGTGCTGCAGACAGCTGCTGTCAGAGGCAGGTGCACAGAGTCATGGTCCTGGGCAGGTGCTTCCTGACCACCTTGGAGCTGAGCTGAGGCATAGCCTTGTCTTCACCCACCCAGTCAGCCGAAAAAGGGCCATCAGCCTTTCCTACAGACATCTTTGTGCCTTGCAAACATCTGCCTCTGCCTCTCTCTGCCTTCACATCCTGCCACAGTCCAGTGTGGCAGACACACTCCCCCTCTGTGAATTCACACATACAGGTAGCATAAGCAGCCCTCAAACCACAGCCAAAATGCAAAGAGTGGATTTATTTCATGACCTCACTGATGAGGCCTGGCCACAGAGACACAGGGACAGAGGGTCCCTTTGGCTAAGTTCATCCCAGCCGGCAGCAGAGACGGGGGCTCGCTGCCTGCCTCACCACGACAAAAGATGTCTGCATATCCCAAAAAAGGCACAGGATGAACAACAGTAGCCATAAGTGTGGCAGTCATATTTTCTGAAAAAATCCCCTTGCCCGGGATTTTTATCCTGGGAAGCTGAGAAGCCTCATAGAAAAAAGTAAAAAAGTATTATCTCATTTGCTTCTCCTGTGTTTTGCTGCTTTGGAATGTGCTTGGAGATTGTTTATCCAACAGGTGATTGTTTCATTGGTTTCATGTGAATTGTTTTTAATTAATGACCAGTCAGGGTCTGTCTGTATCCTTTCTGTTTTCTTTAGTATAGTTTAGTATAGTTCAGTTTAGTATTCTTTAATATAATATAGATCATAAAATAATAAATTAGCTTTCTGAGAACATGGAGTCAGATCCATCATTCTTTCCTTCATCTGGGAACCCTGCAAATACAAGATGTAAGAAATAGTGTTTTTCCACATCAACATTTTTAGTGTTCCCAGTTTCAAGGTCACTTTGAGCAAAACTATTCCCTCCTCATCAATCTTCCTGTTTTAGCCCTTTCCTCCCAAGAGCCTCACAAGTGCAACACCCAGGAAAGCAGCCCTGGAACACTAAGTGAAGCTCACCCACATTGGCAAGGGGGCTGTTGTTCCCCCCAGGCCTCCTCACACTCACACACTCCCCATTTGAAGGTCCAAAATGTTTTGGGATCTCCTTGTCAGTTCCCTCCTGGCACATGCCACTGAAGTGTGGCTGTTAGTGGAGAAGTCCTCTACACTACCAAGTTCTTCCTTCCTCTGTCTATCTCATGCAATCTGACAGTTTCTTTGAGCAGCGGGAATCTCATGGGACTCCTTCACAGAGATTTTCACTGTTTCTCTTTTTAAAGAAGTAGCCCATGCTGGTTCCTGTTTATCTTCATTTTTAATCTCCACTGTGCAGATAAGGGGGAAGCCACAAGATCAAAAGTAAATGGTCTCCTTAGTCCTTGAAGACTTTTTCTGCTGTGTCTGAGGGATCTGTCATTTCAATGACATTTCTAAGTGCCAAAATTAAATATTTTTATCACAGAGTCAATTAGGTTGGAAAAGACCTCTGAGATCATCAAGTCCAATCTTCTCATCCTAAGCAGTTTGTGTTCTGGGTCTATTCTCTCAGGAAACACCAGCATGCAAGGTTTCTTTTACTGAGCAGCCTTAACTTTGTTCTGCATGCCACAAAAGCAAGTTAATACTGCTGTTGGTTGTCAAAACCAGACTCTTGCCAAAACTGCTATTCATTACCCTCCTTTCAAGGAACAACCTATTATGGACGGCAGTCACCATGCAGTTCTCAGATATTTTCAACTTGGATTTTTGTTTATTTGCAATTACAATATTTATTATCATTACGCAATTATAATTGTATTATTGCAGTTATTGTAATTTTGTCCTTTTTTTCATACACTTTGCCTCATACTTGGAACAGATGTGTCTTAATATCTCTGTCGTTTTTGAGTTTTTTCAAGGTTTTGCTATTCCTGTCATTACATTATATTGGATGTTAAGAACTATATTTCTAAATCTGGCTTTTAAATATCAAGCAGGGAAATAGCTGCACACAGTGGAAGTGCTGTCCTATGCAGACATTGGATACAGCATCAGGGTACAATTTCGATGGGTGGGCTCAACCTCATGGGCACCGAGTTGGCTGTGACTCTTCCAGCAGATTTCTTGATGGATAGATTTCTTCTAGCCACTATCTGCAGATCAGCCAAGAGCTAAAGCAACTTCTTTCTTCCTGTTCGAAGACAGCCAGGCACAGGAGAGCATGAAGAAAAATGGCGGAGTGGAAGGTGTGCACATGGATTAAAATCGTGGTCTGACTTTGGGGCTGGAGCTGCTGATGGCTGACCTAGGTAGGGAAAAAGGCTTAACTGGGGTGGATTGAAGAGAAGTTTATTTGAGAAGAAAGCCTTAAGGAAACAGAGATTAGCAGATCAAAGACATTTAACGTTCAACTTCCCACTCAAATCAGGGCTAGCTTCAAAGTTGGATCAGGTTGCTGAGGGTCCTGTCTAGGATTTCTGAGTATCTCCATGGATGGAGATGTTACAGGCTCTCTGGGCACTTGTTGGTTTAACTGCCCTCCTGAAGAAAACATTTTTCCTTAGATCCATCTGGAATTTTTACAGCTGTAACTTTGGCCATTGTATCTTATCATTTTATTCTGCACATCCAAATATCTGGCACCTTCTTCCCTATAACACATCTTCAAGTAGCTAAAGACTAAAATTAGACCTTCATCCAGCCATTTCTTCTCCGTGATGAACACAGGTGTCAGCTTTTCCTCATGCATCATTGTGATGTAGTTCTCCAACTATCTTTGTGGCCCTCTGCTGAACCAGCTCCAGTCTGCAAATTGATCACTGATGAGGAAGGGGTGAAAGATAGTAGGGTAGGAGAAAAAGTAAGAGAATAAAGAGAACAAAGAGGGAAACCTCCAAAAAGCAAAGTTGAGAACAATTAGGATACCACATGCAAAAGAAAACAGAAGGTAGGAAGGCAAAAAAATAGCATGAGAAAAGTGGCCACACAATTCCAGCTGTGCTCTGTAGTAGCTTTTTTACTAGATTACTAGAGCATCTCAAGACTTTTTTTCAATAAGCTTTCATCTGAGAGAGCTGTTGTTCCACTGATTCATTCTAAAGGTTAGCGTTGATGTGGTTATGTCTCAAAAATGGCTTACTAGATGTCTAATTAATTTTGCAGTAGTGTGCATAAATTATGGAGAGTGTGAAGTAGGAGGTTATTCACATAAGATAGTGGCCCAGAAAAGTGAGTGATATTGGTTTTTGCACTAGACTTGTTCTCTCACAAACACTCATGCCTAAGACAAACAATCCTTAGATAGAGATGTAGGAGTGGCAGAGAGTGATTCCCAGGTCCCGACTTCTATATTTTCTTTATCACAGAAGGCATGTCCATGAACTTTCTGTGCAGCCACAATTCCCATTTGTTTTGAAGAATCCTCATCTTCTGGAAGCTGCTTGCAAAAGAGTCACATGACAGTTTTTGCTCAAAATGGACTGTAGCTGTCACTAATAGAAATGTCTTCTACTGCTTTGGGACTACTGTGAACCTTTCTTCTGATCATGAGCTTGACAGATCAACTGGCTGCTGCTTAATGACCCTGTTACTGTAGCTGGCAGACATTGATTTGACACATCAGGGCAGGCAGGTTCTTTGGAGGCTGGGTGATGTCAGTCCCTGACAATGCACTACATTCATGCAGAGATGATGGCAAAGCAGAGCAACATTTGAGTAATGTCACCAAACAATGGGAAAACAGCCCCCATGATTTAAAATGTGTGCACATAGGCCTTTTTAGAGGAAATATTTAGTGTTTTACTCAGTCAATTAGATATTTTACATTTTCAGCAATACCTGCAAATTATTAATCACCTACCTCTGTAGTGGGTATTTTTTTCCATTTTAAAAAATCTTCTTGACTAATCTATTTATTAGTCATCTAAGTAGATGTCAATAGTTTTCCAAAACTGTGACCTGTATTGAATTAAAATAATAATGTTATCAAGAAGGGATGGAATTTCACCAAGGGCAAGTCCTGCCTGACCACCTTGTGACCTTCTAAGATGGAGTGAGTACCTCAGCGGATAAGGGAAGGATTGCAGATGCCATTTACCTGGACTGCAGTAAAGCCGTTGCCATGATCCCCCACAACATCCTTGTCTCTAACTTGGAGAGAGATGGATTTGATTAGCTGGATAAGAAATCAAAGGGAGAGTTGCATCCAGAGAATAGTGGTCAATGGCTCAGAGTGTCAATGGACATCAGTGACAAGTGAGGTCTGTATTGGGGCCAATGTCAT
Organism: Hypocryptadius cinnamomeus; assembly: GCA_013400635.1. Lineage (NCBI taxonomy): Eukaryota > Metazoa > Chordata > Aves > Passeriformes > Zosteropidae > Hypocryptadius > Hypocryptadius cinnamomeus. Next base: position 53,741 of record VYZP01003306.1, read on the forward strand.
TTGTTATTTAATATCTTCATTTATGATGAGTGCACCCTCAGCAAATCTGCAGATGACACCGAGCTGAGAGGTGCAGATGCCACACCTGAAGGACGGGATGCCATCCAGAGAGACCTGGACAATCTCAAGAAGTATGGGAATCTCAATTTAACAAGGCTTAATAAGACCAAATGCTGGTGCTGCACCTGGCTTAGGGCAGCCCCCTGTCTCAGCACAGGCTGGGGATGAACAGATCAAGAGCAGCTCTGCAAGAAGGATGTGGGACCTTGGTAGGTGAGAGGCTGGACATGACCCAGCAATGGCACTCACAGCCCAGAAAGCCAAACATGTCCTGGGCTGCATCCAAAGCAGCCTGGCCAGCAGGGACAGGGAGGGAATTCTGCCGCTCTACTCCACTCTGGTGAGACCCTACCTGCAGTGCTGCATCCAGCTCTGGGGTCCCAGCACAGGAAGGACATGGACCTGTTGGAGCAACAGGTTCATGCAGAGGCCCTCCCCCTCCAGAGGAGGGCCACCAAGATGATTAGAGGGATGGAGTACCTCTCCTATGAGAAAGGAAAGAGAATTGAGTTTGTTTAGCCTGGAAAAGAAAAGGCTTGGGGTGATGGGATTGTGAACAGAGCCTGCAAGAAAGATGTGGAGGAGGTGAAGGATCTTTTTGCAAGAGCAAAAAGTGACAAGGACAAGAGGGAATGACCAAACTGAAAGAGAGCACGTTTACCTTAGACATTAGGAAGAAGTTCTTTTCTGTGGGGGTGGCAAGGCACTGGAACAGGTTGCATATAGAAGTTGTGGGAGCCCCATCCCTGGAAGTCCTGTCCCAGGCTGAATGGAGCTCTAAGCAACCTGTTCTAGTGAAAAGCACCCCTGCCCATACCAGGGGCTTGAAACTAGTTGATCTTTAAGGTCTATTTCAATCCCAACCATTCTGTGATTCTATGATTCTCTGAATCCAACTGGACTCCTCTGGTTACAATATCCAAGTTGCTGGGAGTCCCTTAACAGCTACGCATCTTCCGGATGGTTCTGATATCCTCCATTCTCCCTGTAGCTCCCTATTTAGTAGCCTTCCTGGGAGGTGAAAGACTTGGAAAACATATATTGTCTTTTTTATTTTTCAAGCCCAAAATAATGTAGTTTTTCCTGTTTACTTTCACCAGCTTTATTTAGCACAAATAAATTTAGCACAGTAAAACTGGAAAAACTCTTTCTATGATAATTTACGTAGAAATTTAAATTAAATTAGAATCTACTGTGTATCATATTTTAGTTAAAAACATTAAAGATTGGGTTCATTCAGTTTATCTCTGGGCCTGCACAGTCCATAAGACCACTCAAAGCTGCACCTGAAGAAATTCTGTTATAGACAAGCAAATAGCAAATTAGCCATAATGATCATTAAGCAATTTGCATGCCTAATGCCATGTATGCTTCTCTGTTGGTTTGGAGACTACACAGTGCAGGTCTCTGTTTCTTTTTGTGAGTGAGCTTGACTTACCTCTGAGTACCAGGAAGATAAAATTTAACCCTTTATGGACAAGAGGACTGCCTCAGCAGCAGCAGTGCATACACATGCATGGAACGTAATTTCAGGTTGCACTAATGACCTCGTGTTAGCAGTCTGAATGGTTCAACTTGTTAATGGAAGCTGTTTAATAAAATCTAATGTTACAGCATGCACCACAGAAAAAACATGGCCAATATGCTTGTCAATTTACTTTATATGGATGCAAATTAATTTAAATAATCTGGCATCTCTTAACAGGCATGCTATCCACAACAATAGCCTAATCACTCCAGAGCTCAGTCTGAAGTTGTTTTTGACATTTGAGTTGTGTTTACAGTGCCACCTGTGCCTCCAAGGCTGTGGTCCAACACAACAGTAAAGCTCACTTTAAATACTACTGGACCAACATTGCAGCAGCTGTCAAATACAAAACACTGCTCTGATACATACAGTGTAATGTTTTGATAGTTTAAATTTATATCAATGAACTTTAAGCTGGCTTTAAATTAAGATGGTTATAAGTATAAATTCAGTGGCTCTTTCACAGCTAGCACCATTCCAAGAGTCTGCCCAAACACCCTGTTTTCTCTGTCCTGTTCTAGGATAACCATCCTTTGATATCAGCTGCAAGCTTGCAGTCTTACTTGTGTTGGCCATCTCTAAGGGACACTCATCAGTCAGATTGCTTTGTCATGGATCTCACCCTAGATTTCTGCCTTGCCTCGCATCTTCTCACCAAATCTTTTCCTTAACCCTTTCCTTTGCCTCAGCATTCTCACAGTCTGCTAATACAGCACCATCACTGACCCACAGCCAAGCCATAAACTTTCGCAAGCCTCAAATACTGCTGGTGTTCCTCAGAAACCACCCCTTAGGCTGTGCCGCACAGAAGCTGCCAACAGCTGAGCTGAAACAGCCAGAGCAGAAGCTGCTGGTCTAAACTTTCAAACAACCTTCATAAAGTTTCATGACTTGTTTAGATAAGGAAAGAACAAAGATTACTCGTATTCACCTGCTAAACCAATTCAGATGACTGTGGCCAAAAACAGAACAGCAAGAACAGGGTGTGCATGGTAGCCAGTAAGCTCAACAGTCCTGTGGCAGCAAATGGGTGGATACAATAAAGAAGTGGTTGTGATACTAAATAGAGTATCCTAGGATATCCAAGGAGTGGATCCAGGAAACAAAGCTCACATGTACTAGCATAGACTCAGAATAGGTTGATAGCGACCATAGAGAGTATCAGCAATTCCTACTTCCTCAGAATTTCCTGCTACCTCAGACTTAGCCTTCCTGACTGCTTCATATCTTATCCCAAACACTTCCACACCAGATAACTTACCCAAAGCTCAGCAGCTGCTAAGGAACAACTCCTACCAGAGCAGGCACTGCCAGCAGGAGACACTGTATGAGCTACTTGCTACAACCTGATCCAGGACAAGAACTCTGGTAGTTCCCATCCTCCCCACTCTGTGTGTGTGTGGAAATAAAGCCTGCGTCCAGTTTTGTTCAATATATGATTTCCTTTTTGCCTTTGCTTTTCAATTACTTTCTACTTTTTTTTCCAGCCAAGACCGTTCTTTGGGGGCTCTCACAGAAGGGCTGGATGACATCAGAGATGTCCAGGGTTGAAATTCCGAATATTCCAAAGTGTGGTGCAAAATGCTGCAGAGCTGAAATGGATGGGATGGCACAGCTGGGATTCCAAACCCACTAGGGCCTGTCTCCAAGAGCAGGATACAAAGAGCTTCATGGGGAAACACGAACTAGGAACAGGAAAGTCGGAGAAAAGATGATTTACTACTCATATCCGACATATGCGTGATTTCAAGTTACAGCAAACAGCTGTCAACCACTCAACAGAAAACAATTAGTCAGGTTGTCCCTGACAACGTGACCCTCACAAATTTCACAGGAAATGATCAAGCTGCAGCTGGTGGCAGGACTGGCTCTAGTTCCACTTGCTACACTCCTACCCTGCCACCATCTGCTCTTTTGGCTCTCTGAGTTTTTGTGAAGGACACAGCCAGCAGACAGGAGCCTGGTTTGGAAGGGCAGTTCAGAAGCTCTCCAGCAGCCTTTTAGACATGCTGCACAGCCATTTGGAAGCCCCACCCCGAGGTGGTAAAGCCAGAGGTCCCAGCAACAGCTAAGTTGCCGCTAAGTGCAAGAATACGTAAGCAGGCTCATTCAAGATGAGAGTTATTCAGCAACTCCACTACCCCAAATGGACCCAGCAGCAGGTTTGTACATGGCATGTCAGCACAGCATCAGACAGGGAGGAGATACGAAAGATGTGAGTGCTGTATGTCCTGCTAAACCAGCCAGCCCCAGCTGACAGCAGTAAAGGATCCACGCTAGCTCCACTCAACATTCCTGATGGTGGAAAATTGTGCCAGGTCAGGAGACAGGGAGTAAACAGATCACCTCTATGAGGTTGTCCTTACAGGCAGCACAGCCTTCCAACACATTCTCCATGTCCACAGAGAGTGCAGGCTGAGAACTTTATGGATTGAAGGTGTCACCTCCTAATTTACATAGGTAGCTGTCACCTTCCCAAGCCGATGGGTAATGCATCAGAAAAAATTTAGGTTTCTAGATTTCATATAACCAAAGCAACCTTCTTCTTGATGCTCAGAGTCGCTCCAGTGATAACTACTTTCTGTCCCAGATACGAGCTGCTTCTCACAAGCCCTGTGCAAGAGGGGAGGGGTTTCATAACTTCAACTGGTACCGATTTTTTTCTCAGTGGTACCAGCTGTGACTTCATTAACTCAGCTTCCAGAGGTTACCTGATGCTCCGTGCTGTCCCAGAGGAAAATGAAAGCTGCATGTGGTCCATGGATGCTTCATACAGCTGTGTGGCCGTGATCAGCAATGGGATTACCTGCCCACTGCTACTGCAGCTGTTCAGGGGCAACCTGAGCACTGCGCTGCCCTTGCACGGCAGCAATGCTAACAATGGTCCAGTGCCTTGTCACAGGGAAATCTTCTGTAGCAAGTAGCTGATCCTGGAAAAGGAAAGCTACTCTTCAGCAACAGCCCACTGTGGAAAATGCCTCCAGAAACACCATGTTGCTTCTCAACTAGCAATCTCTGTGGTGCAGGACCTGTAAGACACAGGCTGAATGCCTGTCCAGGCTGGCAATAGGAGGTGCAATGCCCCGAATACAAGGCAGAAAACTAACAAGAAAACAAAAATCTCACCCCTGTGTGATCTTGCTAATTTTAAATGGTCACACACACCTACTCCTGGATTAGCTCAAATCTGTTCTTTTGGGTAATTCAATATTAGTGATCACAGAACTGTGTACTAAATTAAGCATAAATTAAACACATTCTTTATTAGTGTGGGCAGTCTCTTCAAATCAATAAGAATATCTGCAAACGGCCACAAATCTTTAAAAGAGGAAGATTCCTGCAATCACTAGTTGTCAGCTCAACTTTCTCATTGCCTACCTGAATGAACTGTGAAGAACCCATCAGTCCAGCTGCTTTTCTTGGCTCTGTAAGATGATATTCACGAGAACCCCAACAACCCTTTATTTGTCATTTCTACAGAAAGGCAATTGGGATATTCTGTAGAGTGCACATAGGCCATTGTCAGTCTCCATCAGGATACTCAGGATGCTGTCCCACCAACACAACCTAGTTCAATGCAGATGGTTCTCAAATTGGCTTCCAGTGTTGGACCTGTTTTGATTCACTGAATAGCAACTTTTCCACACACAGCCATGGAACAAGTGGAAACAACATGGGAAAGATTTCTATGTATAAAAACACATAATGGCAAGTGAATAAAATATTTAAAATCAGCAAAGATGCAGAAGAAGCAGCTTTTACAAACTTTCAGGATTAGAGGATCTCAAGCCGAGTATTTTTTCTATCTGCTGTATTATTATGAGTTGTTCACGGAAACTGGAAATAACAAGATGAAATAAAAAATGCTGAATTGAGGATTTATGGCCAGAAAATATCAGTGTAATAAAATGCAAGTGGCTGTGCTTTATGCAGACCACTGCCTACAGGAAAGATACCAGCTTTCCTAGCTTTAGCCTAGTTAGTATGTGAATTGTTAGTCTGAACAACAGGTCAAATGCATGTTGAGTCAATATACAAAGTTTACAAGGGTCTGTGCATTATTCCCCAGAGTGTTTTTAATATTTTCCAAAATTTTAGTCACAAAATTCGTCAAGATTGCAAATTATTGTGTGACAAGTTTCAAATAATCATAATGGAACTCCCTTTAAAAACTAAGATTTTGTTTGTTTGTTTGAATTTCTTTTTAGTGTCACAAAACTTAATTTTCCCAGACTCCAAACTGGAAATGAGAGCAGGAACTGATAAATATCCACATATAAGGTGCATTGACTTGTTGTCTCATACTTGAAAGTAAAATTTATTTTCTATTTTATTTTTCTTTGAACAAACAAAAGCAACCCATCTTTAGCACATGAAAGGCATATTTAGAATAAAATTTATAAATATTCTACTTATAGGTCAACATAAGTTTCTTTAAAATAGTAGGTTACAATGAGAAAGGAAATGATGAAAAAAATAATCCTAAAGAATATACTGCTTTAATTTTCTTCAGCAACTCTGAGTGAAGAATGACTGCGTGACTTGTATCTCATTTTTTAAAATCCACTCTTTACGACTTGCTTAAAAATTGCTACATTATTATAAAGCATGTTGACAATATGCAATTTACTTAATTATAATGTCTTGAGATAAAATTATGAGAAAAACAATACAAGTAGTGACTGTGTAAGTGCTGGAATTTCTAAAGAAAAGACATTTTACTGTGTCTACTGTGGTTCCAAAATTCTGGCTCTTACAAAACAGCCAGATGTCTAAATGTTTCAGCTTTACGTGTGTCTGTGCTCTATCTTTCCTTGTTCTTTTATAAAGAACTTAAATCCTTGCTAATCTATTTTTGAGCAAAATTATCTTTTCCCTGCTTTTTCCTTAATTGAATGAACTCAGGTATTCCTTGGGTTTTCCCTCAAATTATTTCCGTGGTCATGCCATTTATGCCTTACTGACTGTTTTTTTAGTTTTCTATTAATGCTCTGCTTTTGTATTCAAACATACTGCAGAAAAAGCTCAGCAGCAATGAGATTAAGGAATATATAAAATGTAGAGAGAAGTTGGTTGCTTGTTTTCTTTGTCCATGACAAAGTTTGATCGACTGCCCAGAGTCACTGTTCCTTGCAGTTTGTGCCTCTTCTTGCCCCCAGACACAATCCAAACAGGGGTCAGCAGCAGCTACCTACACAGGTGTGTAGAGGGATTGGTGTGGACCCTACAAGGCTCGTTAAGTCAGTAATTAACAGTGCCCAACCAAATATCATTGGACATTCCTCTGAGTCTACTGACAAATCGCTCGACTCATCCCTTGCCCAGGCCACTTACCACTCTCAAAAAATACTCCAGAGCTGATCTGGTGTTGTGGTTTAACCCCAGCTGGCAACTNGAACGTTCCTTTGGCCAGCTGAGGTCAGCTCCCTCCTGGCTTCTTCTGCACCTGCTCACTGTCAGAGCATGAAAAACTGAAAAGGCTTTACTTAGGGAAGGCATAAACAACTAAACTACTGTGTATTACCAACATTGTTCTCATACTACATCCAAAACGCTGCACTGCACCAGCTAATAAGAAGAAAATGAGCTCTATCCCAGCAGAAACCAGGACACATGGGCCCATTTGGGGTTGTCCCCATGTTCTGGATGCCAAGAGCACGGACGTGGACTCCTGCATTGCCAGCTGGCCTTCATATTGGAGNACCTACCAGGCAGCTGCTCACTCACTGCCCTCTTCCCAATGGCACAGGGAGGAGATCTAGAAAAAGGTAAAAACTCAGGGATTGAGATAAGAACAGTTTAATGATCAAAACAAAGTAAAAAAGAATAGCAGTAGCAATAGCAGCAGCAGTAGTAGTAGTAGTAGTAGTAGTAGTAGTAGTTCAGGTCATGGAGATTTCAGATTTCACCTGAACTACTACTACTACTACTACTACTACNATGGGCCCATTTGGGGTTGTCCCCATGTTCTGGATGCCAAGAGCACGGACGTGGACTCCTGCATTGCCAGCTGGCCTTCATATTGGAGCACTGCCTTGCAGCCATGCTTAAATCAGCAGTAGAGACATTGTCTGGGAGTCAAATCTTCCCAAAGCGGGAAATCAATTGCTGGGCATGAACGCTGGCTGGCTAATGTGACTCACAGTCCTTCCTGCAAAGACTTCCCCTTCAGTGACAGGCTTGAAGTTTCATTCTTGCCCCATTTTACACCATCCCCCAACTCTCTTGATCTATGCACAAAGACATTTAAAACGTGATGAGCAGCTGATCTACAGATGTAGTGAGGCTGGAATCAGCTTTTTTTCCCCTTTTGATGAATATGTAATGAGAGAGTTCCTTTCCTGCTTACACTTTCTAAAGTAGATTTTGTATATATTCTTAACAGTGGGAACAAGGATATATAAACCCACGACATTTCAAAGGATACTAACAACCTGTCTTTTAAAAAATGTTTTATAAATCACAGTGTATTTATTCTACTCTAACCCTTCTTCATATTAGTTCTTTTAGGACAGACCTGATGAGTTTGTTCTATGTCTCCTCAATGTACTATTGCACAGCAGTCTATTAAGGGTAATTCAGCACCTCTTTTTATTTTTCCAGATTATTCGCATTATAGATAGGATTGTATTTTACTAGACTGCTGGAATCCATTACGCCTTTATGAAACGAAATTTTATTTTCACTAATGCTTTGTTAGGAGAAGGTGAATATCAAACTCAGCAGAATACTTAATAATGAAATGAAGATATAAAGAGGAAAGGAGGGAGAGCAAGACAGATGTGGGATTTGTGCACCACTTCAAGAAGAAACTTACAACACCAAGGTGCTTGCTCTATAGAGGAAAATGGAAACATGAGGTACTAACGGTGCACTTCCAAACAGAAATAGCTCATTTCATACAAACTTTTGGAAACCAAATTTCCTACCAAAAGAAATCCCCAAACCCAAGACAATGTATATTTAGTCAGATCTTCCCTTTGTGTATAAACTTTTCATTGGGAAAAAGGTTGTTGTCTGGTTTGTTCATTTTATTGTTGGTTTCTTATTATTGTTATTGTTATTATGAAATATCTTTGCCTAAGTTGGGGGAGGGAAGAAAACATTTACCAACTTTTTGTTAACAGATTTTGAGGAATTCCTTAGTGTCTCACCTTACAATACTTTTAGAGGCTGGTCTAATACTGAGTATTTACACATTGTTTTAATCACTGATGACACAATTCAAAGACCAGAAACTATTGCCCACTACTTTTCAGAGCTCCACAGATGCCCAGGGACATCTGGGACTGATTAAGAAATGTGACAAATTACGGTCTCACTGCTTCTATGGACTGAGAGGATGAAGGCAGTGACCTGTGTGCTGGAGCCAGGGCATCGGGAGGGGACTGCGGCACACACCAGCCAGAGTGAAGAGATTGTGCCAGCTGCACATCACCGGGACTGCCAGGCTTTACATCAGCACCAGAGGTCTGTAAGTCCCATTGACATTAATCAGGTTCTCCTCATAAACCCAACGGGGCGTGAGCTGCACTGAGCTATTTTCAGCTATTTGGGTGTCCTGTTAGAAGTCCTCACCAGCTCCTGAGTCCACTCCAACCCACAGTTACACTGTACTGGTGGACTTCGGGAAAGTGTACAGAGTGTCTTGCATCTTTGTAACACTTTGACTATTTCTCAAACGCGATCCATTATCTAAACACTTTTATATGGAAAGCTTAAATGCTTTTCATTTGAAATTCTGCCTTAGAAAACTCCATGACCTGAACTCACCCATATGGTCTGGCAGTACACACACGACACCTTGACTCTAGTTCTTGCAAAGCTTTTCACCTGCATCCTCTGGCTGTTATGTCCATGCATTCATATTTCCTGTTTTGCTGACCTGTGAGATTTTTATTTCACTTTTCACCAGGCTAGTAAATCATTCTCGAAAGAAAAGAAACATTGAAAGATAAGCTTGTTTTTTGTTTCTCTCAACCAAGCCTCCAATGGATCTTAGAAGCTGCTCACAGTAGATTTTTGGGGTTCAAGATGGTTTTTTGGCAGTTGTCGAAAAAAGAGAGCATTTTTTTGCCTCTCAGACTAACAGAGTCTTATTTAGCTGTAACTTTTAGAGGTCATGGTGGCTCGTTCCCCTCTGAGGCAGCTCGGCGGGGCTGACCCCCGACACCCCTCCGCAGCCCCTGCCCCACCTCGTCCGTGGCACAGCCTCCAGCCGGAGGAGCTGCAGCCGCCGGGCCGGGCCGGGCCGGGCCGAGCCACCCCCCGCTCTGTCGCTCTCCCCGCTGTCCACCACATGCAAATGTTCCCCGGCAGCAGGAAGTAACCGGGCAGCGAACCTCCCGTGGGCCGCGCCCCGCCCGCGCAGCAAGAGCAGCGCTCCGACCCCGCCGCCCGGCGCCCGGGACAGCCCGCTCCGCGCCCGGCGCGCTCCCTGCGCTTCGCTCGCTGCCGCTCCGCGCCCGCCG